>JXTB01000163.1:216981-227020 GCA_002914805.1 Parasponia andersonii
TGCAGCAAGCATCTCCAGCACGTCCGATGGGTATATAATTTTGATCTCGTCCTCGAGCTGCTGCATATAGTGCTTGATGGAGTAGTGGTCCCTCTCGACGCCTTTCTGATCGTCAAATTGGTCTGGTGTCACCAGCTCGGCATGGTTTTCAAATTCTCTATTCTCCCAGCCAGACCTATAACTTTCCGCAGAAAGAACGTCCACCTGCTTCTGGTACCTTATTTTCAACTTCTCCGCATCCGCCAGTCTGTCCTTCAGCGCCGCCAGTCTGAGCTCCGCCTGCCGCTGCGATAAGTCGACCAACAAAGAATTAATACCAGCGAGGTCCGCGCAATGTTTACGAGATGCCTCCACCTGAGCACCCATCAGATTTTTATGGTCCAGAAAAAGATGTCGGTTTACCTCATGGGACCGATCGAGCCTGCGTTGCAGAGCATGGGCTTCTAGCTTGGCTGCCGCCTCGGCCTTCCTCGCTTCCTTGGCATCCTCAACAGCCTGATCCCGAGCGATGAAGGCCAGTCCCATCTCTGCTCCCGTGCTCTGAAGCTCTTGCTCTTTGATCCTCAGCTCGCCTTGAGCCAACCTAGCGGCTTCAGATTGAGCAAGCAAGTCGGCCTCCGCCTGAGCTAATCTCGCCGCTAGCTCCTCGCTCCTGGCTTTTTCGACACTTATGGCGTGCACCACCGCGCTGCTAACCCTCGCTTCTTCGAGGCCCCGGTATACGTCGAAATCAGATCTCAAATCGGCGAGGGCGGCCATGCTGCGCTCGGCCAGTGCAGAACGGGAGCTCAGCTCTTCGGTCAGACCATTGACACGAGCAGAGTAGAAAGACCGGATGGTGGACAGCTGCAAATTAAGCAACAAAGGAGGGGGTCAGCAACTATCAAAGACATTGAAGAAACATAAAAAACACCCAAGTATGACAAACCTGCGTGAGAGTGCAGGTAGTGAGAAGCTCAACATCCTCCGGAGTGAGGACCTCCAGCTTAGGCTCCGTGGCCAGATCATTCCTTTGTGCACCATCCGTGCCCAGGGAATGCGGCCCCTCCTCAACGGCCATAAGGGCATCCTCCCCATCCGCCGGGCACGCCTCCGGAGCAGAAGCGATAAGGGCGGAGGAAGACCCGGGACCGTCAGGGGCGCCGCCGAGCACGGGAGGAGGAGTTACACCTCCGGTCTGGCCACCGCATGTCGACCTCTTCCTCCTGAGAAGGGTCAGCGTCGCCCCATCATCGTCACTATCGGACGAAAGGACAACCCTGCCCCTCTTCCCCGCCAGGCTCTCTTCCTCATTTGACGAGCCGACCTCGTGTTGCCGCTTTGCAGGGACCGGAGGAGGAGAGGAGAGTCTGGATTTCAGTCTCGGAACTCCCCCACTGAGCTCGGCGATCTCTCCACCGAGGCTAGCGGCACTCGATTTCGAGCCGGAGTCAGGGGTGGGGGAGATCACTACTGCAGACCCCCAGGTCGGACCAAGCGTCGTCGCTTCCCCGCGTGTGATCAGATGGGCAGGCGGCCCCCCGGCTGGAGACCCACCGGCATCGGGACGAGGAACCGCTGATTCTGCTCCCCCCGTATGCACCACGAGGCGCCGGCCAGCGGACGTCTTAACTTGAGCTTTTGACGCCGCGACTCTCCCTTTGATGGGAGAAGGGCCAGCAGACGGGCCCGTCTCAGAGCTTGTGGAAAATAGACGACGAAGTTAGTCTGCGGTCACGGCCCGACCCACAAAGATTCAAAGATTTAAAAATAAACTTACCCCTAACCCTTTTGGGGGCGGCGTTTTCCTCCTCGCGGAGCCTGACGAACTCCGCGGCCACCAGCCTCACGGCCTCCTCGAGTTCGTGGTTTGACGGCGCTACCAGATCGTTGGTGCCCACCAGCTGGCTTGAGGCTGCAACCTGCTGACTCACCATGGTGATCCGGTCACTTTCGTCCCGGCGAAATCGGTTCAAGGCGGAGGCGTCGAGCCGACTCCTTAGGTGCTTGGTGACGACCCAGGTATCCAAAGGAAAAGGGAGGTATGAGACCATCCTGGGCATCAGGTTCATCGTCAGGGGGTTAAGGACAGCTTGAATGTGCCGGCATTCCCCCAGGGAGCTGAAGATAATGATCCCCTCCAGACTTTTGAGCCGCCCAGCCGACAGGTAGGGCTCGAACCTGCTTTCTTCTGCTGAGGCTGCACAGGGCAAAGTAACATGAGCAATAAAATCATGAGAGAACTCAGACCCAAAGATCATAGTCCGATGCTTATTCTGCAGGAAGACTGAGGGGACTTGGAAATGTTCTCCGTTCACCCAAGGGGAGCACCACGCCCCTCCAACGGCATAAAGCCTGGCGTGAGAGTCCCATTGTTTGTCTGACCGCGGCAATCCCCAAAAGATGTGGCGCCCAGGCAGCGGCTGGAGATAGAAGGTGGGGTAGGAACCCTTCTTAGGAATGAGAACAAGTTTATAAGCATAGAAGACCACCTCCAGGTCGATATGCGTGTTATAGATAACTGACAGGGCAAAGAGCCCCATCAGAATCATAATCCCGTTTGCATTCAGTTGCATCGGGTGGATCCCCGTCAGGGCAAAAAATTGATGGATTAGAGGGGGAAGAGGGAATCGCAGGCAGTCCAGGTGCTTCCTGCCCAAGACAATGGAACCCTCGGGGGCGCAGGGCCGAAGGTACCAGTCTGCGGGACCTTTGACTCGTTAAAGCGTCACTCCTCTGGGGAAGCAGAGCTGCCTCCTCAATGAGTCTAACTCTGAATCCGTAACAGATTGCAATTCCTGATTTTGATTCGAAGCCATTGTTCCGAAAGACAACTAGGAGAGTGAGAATCTTTGGAAGAGAAGGAAGCAGAAACCTTGGGGTGTTGTGAGATTAGGGTGATTGAAAATTTTGGTAAAACGGCAGATAAACACAATTGAGATTTTTAAAGGAGAGAAGCCGAAAAGTTTTTCTGGAAGAGGAAAAAATAAAAGAAACCGAGCAGTCAGAATTTCAAAATTCAAACAGATCTCGTGATGAGAGATAGCGTATCACCACATCGGGAAAAGGGAGCCACATGCGTCCCTCAGGCTGGAGAAGCGAAGAGACAGTTTCCCCACTTGATAGACACGAGTCCATCAAGTAGGGAAATGGGGGCAGTTGTGGGACCCGTTCTCGAACTTTGTGCCACGAGGAGGGCCACGCGGATCGCACGTGATCTCACCGTCGGCCTTTGGGCCGTCCAAGGTTAGGGCCGAGCCCATCACTGATCCCAGACGGTCCGGCCAGTCAGACCCCAACCACGACAGCTGGGGGTCAGAAGCCACAAGGGTCTGCTATCTGGGAGCAGCGGCCCGCGACAGCTGGGGGTCAGAGGCCCCAAGGGTCTGCTATTTGGGAACAGCGGCCCCTTATCTCAACAGTCGGAAGGGTCAGAAGCCTCAAGGGTCTTCAGACTGGATACAATGGAAAGCAACCCACGGCTCCAGACCCAGACAGAGCATTTAATGCGGTCCTGGGCAGGTGTGTGTACCATGGACAGGCCGTCCTGACAGAACGGCGATTTGCCCAAATCTTACTCCTGACAGATTGAAGCCGTAGGAGGCGGCGAAAATCAGGCCACAGTAGCACAGAAGAGATCACAGAAATCTCGGCCCGTGACGGTTAAAAAAAAAGATCTTGAGGTGAAAGGTACTCATTTTTCCAGAGATAGAGAACCAGGCTGTTCACTATCTCAGGACTACATATATAGAAGCCGTGCATTCCCGAGAGGGGCAGGTACGCACAACAAAACTGATATATATAAAACAGTCTGTGAACGAAAAGAAAACATACAGAGATCCATAGAAAAAGATAGATATTCATATTGAAATATTTTCCTTGCTACCCAACAAAAAGAAAAACCACTGACTTAAGCATCGGAGAGTCTTTGCAGGTAGCCACCCCCGCCTCTCCGATCTTGCTTGGAGTTAAGAGAGTTTTGAGACAGCAAGGACACGTGGACAGTTGGAGAATACAGCGTCAGCAGTTCGAGACACGTGGACGGTTGGTGAGAAACCGCTCTAACAGTTTCCAAGTGTGGCTAGCTACTGTCTCCATGATAATCACTTATGGGTCGATTAATGTTATATGACAAAGTGAGTATAGTACATATAATAACACTAATACATATATTTTCATAATCAAATTAGATACAAAATGAATGATTTTACACTAATTAATTAAAAATTTCATTAATTTAATATCTTTGAGTATAATACTTGAATTTTTATTCTGTAATATAGGAATTTGAAAATTAAGTGAAAATACACGTCATTATATTATCATTAATAATAATCTCTCATGTAATTAATAAGTTTTTATTAAAGAACGATTCTAACAAGTATATGGGAATTGAAATTCTGTTTTCACCACATGGTCCATATGAGATACCAAAATAAAAATTTTAATGTAATGTTTTTGTAAACTAGTTCTTAGTTCTCACACAATTATTAATTAGAGATAATATAAACGTTAAATTACATTAGTGAGATGTCAAATTCTAAATTAATTCATGTCAAAATTATATTTATTTAGTGTAGAAAAATTAAATTATATATTAGTAGTAGGTTTTTTTTTTCAACCAACCAAAAAGAACCTTTTTTTTGTGGTTGGATCATTAAACGGCTACCATAATATAGTTGGAAAAAAATACATATTATTTAATGATTATTTTCTTACTTTTTATTATGAAAAGACATATGTAATAAATTTTAATTAGACAAAATAATACGTATAAATAGATTAAAAAAAATATATTAGATTGGTGCCTATATATACATATATATTTGCTCAAACAATTATTGTTAACTTAATCCAAAAAATTTAGTTTTGTCGAGAAACTCTTGATAGAATTAGATATGAAAAAACTGTAAGTGGGTGAGCCATACGGGCGTACAGATCATCACCCATATAAAAATATAAAGTGAGTTGGATCAAGCACATTTGATAAGTTCGTATAGAATTTATACTAGGCCTAGGCCTAATCGGCCTAAAATATGCCTGAGTCATATTTTTATTAAGAGATCCGACACGGTGGGCTTGGCCTACATAATGTGGATTTAGGTCGGACCAATGTCGTATTTTTTTTTTTTTGGAATGTGGGCCGATTCACAATGACGTCTCTATTTCTGTGCAAACCATGTAGTCTATTTAAATTATAGTATTTTTCCGTTTAAAGAATATAATTAGATCAAGTACAAATAACTAATTAATTACAATTTTCTCCTTAATTTACCATCCAAAATATCTTTCACTTATTATCCCTGATAAATAGCCGTTAGATCACATAAAAATGACTTTGTGGTCGATCTAACGGCTATAGAGCGTGACATTTAGTGCATCTGAAGTGAGTCAATAAAGAATCCCCTTATATTAAATGCTTATATTAATATATAAGGTCATTTATTAATTTATAAGATGGGAAATCTATTTCTTAGCCGCTGAGTTGGACATTATTTTTTCATTTTTAAATGGCTTTCCATTAATTAATTTCTAATATTCAAAATTTTCATACCTAATTAACCTATATTTACATTTAGATAATTATTAAATTCTTAATTAAAATTTAACTCATATTATAACATATTGATTTCTTTTAATAAAAAAATAATAACATCATCACCTCCGCACTAAGCCAAAAAATAAAATGTAATTAGATTTTAAAAAAGATTAATTCATAAAAAATTATAGTAATTAGAATTTTAAAAAATAATTAAATTAAAAAATCAATAAAAATTTAAAGAAAATTTGATAATTAAATTATATAAAAAAAAATAAAATTAATATTTTATCTATAATTAAAAATTTTAAGAATAAAAAAAGTATCACAACTTACACTTATCTAAAAAAACAATCACGGTAATTTAGATTAAGTAATCTTTTTGACCAAACAAAGTGACGATATTAGTGATATGTAGAAAAAGGTTAAAACTTCAAATAATGTCGGGACGTACTGAGATACTTTACATAATTTGACGGGTAAATAAAAAAGAAAATAAGAATCTAAACCAAAAAAAAATCTCTTTATTTTTTTTGAATGAAAAAAAAAAAATCTTAACTGATGAAAAAAAAGGGAGTTTTTATTTAACGTCATAATTTTCACTAATAATGTCATTGTTCGGTGCACGTGGTCCAGGGGAGTTTAAAAAAAAAAAAAAAAAAAAAAACCAAGAGGAAATGGTAGACCGAAGAAAAAAAGAAAATTAGAGACACAATATAATTGGATGCAACATATGTGCGAGGCGAATGGAATGTGGCATCTAGTAGTATTTTGCTTCTGATAGTGAAAATAATAACCAAAAAAATCTTGAAAGATTAAATTCAAAGAAATTAAAAGGAAAAAAAAAAAAAGAAAAGAAGAAGAAAGCGGCGGTAGTCGGCGGCATCGACACGGTGTCGTTCCGTCGGCGATTCTGGTTGGTGGGGTTGGGAGTTTTAGGGATATTGGGAGAGATGGGGTTCTTGAGGAGAGTAGCGGGGTTGCTAGGGTTTGTCAAGGACGAGAACCACGAACTCAAGGACGAAGAAGACGACGATGACGCCACTAATACTACTGCTTCTCAAGCTCGGAATCGGTCCCATTTCAAGGAAACTGGGCTTCCCAGAAAAGGTTTCAGCGTGCCAGTCCAGGTCGCCGTCGACCGATCTCAGCCCGGCCCACTTCTTGCTCGTTCTGATTCCGGCGATGGTGGTGTTCAGGTTCTTATCGTTTTTCCCCAATTGTTAATTTCTTTTTTCGTTGACTGGTTAGTTTAATGTGATATTTTTCATTTCTTGTGTAATATGTGTTCATAATATGTATATCTTTTTTCAAAAGTTGAATTTGCGGGCTTGAATTAAGATTTAGGGACGAATTGAAGCAAACCCAGATGTTATAATTTCCATTGTAGCTTAAAGTTATTGAATCTCTGATTTGGGTTTCTGTTATGGGATAGGATCGGATCATTTTCGTAGTGATTTTGTATTTAGATCGAATTGATTTATGTGTCTGATTGTTATCACTTTTGTGTGGAATTGAGCCATTGTTGACTTGGAGCTGTAGTTGGGTAGTCGAATCGGTGCAATTTTCCTTTTTTCTTAATTAAATTAATTTATGTAAGAACTTTACCGAACATCAAATTAAATTAACTTTTTTCCACCCTTAAGATTCACATATTCTCTAGGATGTCTGTGCTTCTTTATGCTTGAAGATTTCTTCATCTCTCGCTGAGTGTCGGTTTCTGCTTCCAAAATGAAACAAAGGAAGCATGATAATGATTAAATGAATATTTTCTTTATGATTTGAATTTTGAGTGTGAAATAGTGTTTACTGCAAACTTTTCTTTTGACCATTCTCAAGGACACAAATGGCGAGTAGATAAGAACTCCATGTGTGATGTATTCTACTAACCTCGTGTATATCTTGGTTTATTATGATCAGCCTCTCTGGTTGCCTTATGCATTAGGGGAGAAAATATCTGATGTTAGCTCTAATCTTCCTTTATCTCTCGAGTAAGTTTCCTCCAGGGTCCAAATTTACTTAACTAGCAGCCTAGCATTGATAAAGTATCCATCATATTTTATTCGCAAAAGGTTGTCCTTCTCCCTTTCTTACTTTCAAAATGACCTTGAGTTTAAGTAACGACTTAACTTTGCTTCTACTTCAAAAAAGAAAAAAAAGACTCTCCCCCTCTCACTTATTGTAGTCTGATATTATTTCCAATTAAAAGCATAAAACTACGGAATACAATTACTGGTTTATCAATTCACCGTTTGTTGAGCTTAGGGGTCTACTCTTCTTTTCATTTTTCATTGATCAAATCTTAAGGAGTGTATACCAAGAGCTATATGATTTCATACATTCTGATGTGAGGATATTTTATTTACGTTGGGCTCACACCATTGCCTGTGGAGGATGAGTTGAGGCAATACTGGGTTTCATTGTGGCATATATTGCTGAGCTATCTGGCAATTAATGTATATTCTAGAAAGTTACATAACTATAAAAAGACTGCTCATAGTAAAAACTAAATTCTCTTCAAGGCAAACAGATGAAGGTGGAACTTTCAGTGTAGGTTCAATTTGGAAAACTCAAATACAAATCAGTGCAAATGAAAGATCCTTCTATGTACATTGGAAATGTGAGCTATATGGTCAGTTTGTGTGCTGCTCTGTTAGATTTATGGGATGTGGTCTGTTACTGAGTATATTTGTTTCTTCCATTTTTTTTTAATTTTATTTTTATTTTTTTGTCCCTACCTTTGTGCCTTATTTCTTGGTCTGCATCTTTGGTAGCCAACTTGGAGTTAGGTAATGACTAGTTAGATGGTTTCTATGATATTAAGTCTTCCTGAACCTTTAGGCTTTACCTATGATTATGAATATTACGTTTTAGTTGCATGCCTGGTCAACGAAGTTCCTGCAATTTTTGCTACAGTTCTAAGATGCCAACGTGTATCAGGACATAGAAGACCATTGTTTGGGTTGAAAAATTTAAGTCTATTTTGTGTACTTCTTCTTTTTCAAGTCTATTTTGGAAAACTCAAATTTCAAGCCCCCTCCCCCCCTCCCCAAAAAAAAAAAGAAAGAGTGGTTTTTTGTGGGTGCACAATGGTAGCATGTTCCATTTTGGATATTACAAGTAGAAAAAGCTTCAGTTTTCTTTTTTTCCTCCTCTTAATGTTTGTTTGTCAGAACCATCCTATTACTGATTTGTTTATATTATTCCTTTGTTTCGTATCATTTTGTTATGGAGCAGAAAGTTAAACTGCTGTTTACACGGTAACAACTTAGTGGTTGAAAGTATGCTCCACCTTAGGTGGAGAATGTTTAAAAATAATTGGCATATGTATAGGTGAATGTTCCAGCCTTCAGAACCTGAATCTAGTGCTTCGTTTATGCCGTAGTTGTAGTTACTGCTTTTGTACGACGTTTTGTTGTTGCTGTTGTTGTCATCTTGATATACAATGCTAAGGTAGCCAAGACAAGTGCACGGCATATACATAAGATTATGCATTCTTTTATAAGTAGGCTGAGATATTATTTACTCTCTTCTTTGCTTAACGATTCTCTCTTCTTCAAATGCATTTGAAAGAAGTCTTAAACCTCACTTGGATTTTGGAACACACTTATGTGCTGTATTCCGACTATATGTGGAGGGTTTGTGGTATATAGCGATTAGCATTATTTCGTCTGTATTTGTCTTCCGGACATCGTCTTAAATAAGGCTGTTTCCCTTGTTTCAACCTCAACCAATAAGCAATACTCTGTTGGTCGCCACTGCCCCTTTGCTGATTCAACACCTGTGTTCTGACTTGATCCTTTTTTCTCTTTACCAGCAACCAACATGAACAAAATGAGAGAAGAAGATCTGATTCGTTTTCCGGATCCGTGTTCTCGTGTTTATTTTTTTTGAGTCTCACTTTTCCTGGAAATATATGTCAAAATTAAGAGTGCAAGGTTGGTAAAACTTTTCTGTTCCTCATTTCTATCCACAGGGTCTCAGATGGTATGCAAAGCGATTAAGGATGGACGAAGATGGAGATGTAGCCGATGAGTTCTTCGACGAAGTCACCCTGGAGACATCATCGACTAGCACAGCGGAGAACGAAAGGACGCCATTTCCAAGGTTCCAAGTGAAATACAGTACCAGGCCTGCCAAAGTTAAGAAGCAGGTCTTATTGCATGATGGCAGAATCCAACAATACGTAGAACACCAGGGCAGGCTCCAATTGGTATAACAATTGATAAATCTCACAACAAAAATGAAAATTCTCTTTAGATTTTGGGTTTCCTGGCATTCCTGTCTGTGGTACCACCAGCATTATGATCCACCGTTATCAATTTGTTCTTGGCAATGGTTCTATTGTCGTGTGTCTCACTGTTTTGCGCTGGTGTCAAACTTGTTCGTGGCCCAAATTTGTATCATATACCAGTATTGATAAGTTGGTCTGGGATTGGTAATTGATTCCTTGTTGCTCATCTTCATTTGTACTATTAGCTGCTGCTCTTTGAATTTACGGATTTTTTTTCTTTCAACTTT
>JXTB01000163.1:227083-243164 GCA_002914805.1 Parasponia andersonii
CGTTCCAAGCCTTTATTCGGCAATTAATTAAGAATATATAGTATACATTAGAGCTCATCTTATGCCCATCGTTTAGCTTAAACGATAAACTGTGATGCAATAATAGAGTAATCGGACATATTTTGTAGAATTATGCACATCAATAAGAAAAGAAGAGTATTAAAAAGAAAGCAAACATAAACAAATATTTTTAAAACCAATGGATTTAGTTGGGCTAGGAAGGAGTACATGCTATCCGCTACTGAAACTAGGAAAGTACATGAGTCTGAAAAGGATATATAGCTACAAAACACACCTACATAAACTGAAAACAAACGAACAAAAAGGAATAACTACAAATGCTTGTTCCCGGGAAATTGGTTTCCCAAAGGATAAGTTGGTTTGGTAGCCCCAGCCATCAGGTTGGCAGTTCCAACGGGCTGGTGGTGGTGCCCGTGGTGCAGGTCGGTGGCCGTGGCGGTGGTGTCGCCAACAAGCGGTGGATCGGGGTGGTGGTGAAGATGACGTTGCTTGCGGCTTAATTTCTCGGTTGCATGCTTAGCTTTGGCCTCGTGCAGTTCTCTCTTGGCCTCAGCCTCCCTGGCCTTTCTTCGTTCTTCTGCAATCTTTTTCTCTTCTTCCGTCCTCGCTGCTGCTTTCTCTACCTAAAAAGTATATCATATTATACACAGTAATATATAAATACGGATGACAATATAATACTATTAACGTAGTGTATAAAATATAGAAGCGATCATGCGTGTGATATATATATATATATATATATATATATACATACCTTTTCTTCACCTTTAGCTTTATACACTTCTATGTGCTCCTTGGCAGAGCTAGCCATGTTGCTGAGCTTCTCCTTTGCAGATTGCATATTTTCAACTCTATATCCGTACAGATCAAGGGTGTATATAAAACTCTAATATACTTGTATGTATATACAGCAATGTTTGAAAGAGCGAAGTAAACGTTTATAAGTTACTCGAGTAAGAGGCTCAGCTCTCATGCCATGTTTATATAAGGGGAAAACGAGACAGGATAAGTGGTAAAGTAGACTGAGTCACGCCACGTTAACTGACACGTGTCCTACATGCAAGTCGTTGAGTTCCCTGTGCTTGACACATTGGAGACAAAGATTTAACAAGGATATATATGCTTTTTGTTTTTTTTTTTTTTAAAAAAAAAAAGAAAAGAAAGATATACTTTAGTTTGAGGCTTATCATGTCCGTATTTAAACTGAAAATCTATCCATTTTGTCGGAAAATGATAAATATTTTAAACTTTTTGTTTCGATTACACATTGTTTCCAAGTTCGAGAAACCCATGGAAGGACATTATAATTCCGTGTAAATATTCTTACTATGGTTATTGGTTTATATTTTATTTTTGTTAGTAAGTTATTGCTTTATAATTGGTTTGGCATATTGTACACTATTCTACAGGTGACGTCACACATTGATAAATTTTTAATTGAATGAAGACTAAGACTACTAATCAGTTGGTATGCAATTCAATTAGTGGTGACAAATCAGTTAGTAAAAGAAACTGGAATGCATTCACAAGGCATGTGGAGACGTACTAGATTACTTAAAAGAGTAAAGAATATGACACTGTAAATCTTATATCAAAAACTTACAATGTGTTATTTATTTGAATTATTATTTTATTTTAAAACACATACTACATAAAATTAGGTGGTTGAAATAGATGGTAAATTAAAATTTTAATATGTCTAACATTACTCGTTACTTAAAATAGTAAGTCTTATTAGATGAGTTGGCAACTTTAAGAACTATTTTCACCAGTGGAAAACTTAAACACTTGGGTTTGCATGATTTCTTTATTCCATTATTGGGATAAATGACATGAGAATTAAACTAGATACAGATTAACTTTAGATTATGTTTAGTTTGTTGGAATTGAATAGAAAAGGTAATGTAAATTATAATAAAATGGAATTATAATAGAACATGAATGATATATATTCTATTATTTGTTTGAACTAGTGGAATGGAATGAAATAGATATCACATTAACAAAAATTTCTCTACTTTTTGGTATCTTTGTGGGGCAAAAAGGAAAAGTTCAAGTTTATACAATTTAATAAGTTTTGCAATCGTGATTACAAAATTTTTTGGAAGTAATTGACATTCTATCGTTTGGTTGAATAATCATTCCAATTCTTTTGTCTAAAATGTAAACCAAATAATAGAATGGGTATTAATTCCTTGTCTAAAATGTAAACCAGATAATAGAATGGGTATTAGATAGAAGTGTGATTTCCATTCCAATGCTCATTCCACCAAATCAAACATAGCCTGGGGTATCTTTGAAAGGTAGGATAAGAGGAACCCATTTGTGGTCCTAACGTATTAGTTATATGGTCAATTAGAAATATATTCCATGTAATTTATATTTTTCTTAAATTCAGTCCCATATTTTTAGAAAGTATGTTTTCACCCTTATAATACATAATTTAGAAAAATAATTTTAATTGATAAAAATACACTCTTCCTTATATATATTGAAACAGAAATTATTTTCAAATAACTTTTAGATTTGTAGAAATCTATTGTCTCTTTAATATCATATTATTTGATAATAACTTTCTATTACCACCGAGTGGGATAGTCTAATGGTAATTGTTAGACTGTAGATGGTTGTGGTCAAGAGTTTAAGTATTAGGTAGCTCTCTTAAGAGTTTTAAGTGTAAACGCTTGTTCCTGCCAACCCAACAATTGATATAGAATGGTCAGGACTTATCTCATGCAAGTCTTACCCTTAACTATACACAGCGGAGCTAGAGTGATGTGCTCCATCTCCTGATGGGCCAAGGCCTGCCTCAAAAGATCCTTATCAAACATTCGTATTAACGAGGTTAGAAGCTCTTATAGTCATGTCTTACGAGAGATACTACTCAAGTCATCCCACTTCTCTTTCTCTCTCTCTCTGCTATTATAAAAGTATTTTTAATTTTTGAGAAAACTTCATAAAATAATCTTCCATTTTTTTTAACAAAACCTCATGTATTTTTAGAAATATGGGAAAATCCTTTTAAATTTGATTTTTTTTTTTACCGAAATCCTTATATTTAAATTAAATTTAAGAATTATAACTAGTTTTTAAACAATAGTTTGATTTTTCAGATGACCTCAGAAGTGATGAAATAATTTTCAAATAACTATTTATGCATCCAATTACTGTGTAAAATTTAAATTTACCATTCATTAAAGATAATCTTATCTTTTTTATTAATTTTTTTCAATGTAGATTACCAAAAAAAAGTTGAATTTCAAAAATAGTCAAATCACAAGATTTTTTGTAATAAAAAAAATCAAATTTAAGGTGATTTTTCCATATTTCTTGAAAGAAGAGGGATTTCTTAAAAAAAAAAAAAAAGAAAATTGAAATAAAATATCATTTATGACGTTTTCTCTCTTACTAATTAATATTTTAAATTAAGTTTTACGAACAATTGTACCAAACACAATATATATATATATATATATATGTAAATGGGCCATAATTTGGTAGGTATTTTTTTTTGCTATTTTTTAATTGTTAGATCATTATCTAATGACTACCTAATTTGAGTAGTTAGAAACAATTACATTATTAAATAACATTTTTCTATTTCCACTTTTCATCATGAAAAAATCATACATGATGAATTTTAATTGGACAAAATAATATAAATAAATAGGTAAAAGAGCAATATTGTCACACCCCAATTCACGTGCATGCTTACATGTTTTATGTAATAGAGCTTTGTCTAGCACTAAGTTACGTAAATGAGTTAAGTTGGTCAGTGAGGAGATTAATGATTTTATAAGTTCATAAAGATCCTAGTAAAAAGGATTTCATGTTTTACGAGACAATCTTTTGTTGTTAGGTTTTATACAATAGAAATGAGTTAAGCTACTGATTGAGGTACTTAGCAGTGTAAACTTTTGATGATGGACAATATGATGAAAGAAAAGATTTTTGACGAAAACTGNTCAAGCATACAAATGAGGTTAGTGGCAACTACGTGTCAACATTTAGGCTGAGTTAAGTGGCTCGATGTAGACAGTGCATATGGCGCTAGGTGTCACGATGGAGGAAGCTTTAGGTGATGAGTAAGCTGCTAGCTTGAGGAGCTTCCTGAAATCTATAAATAAGGATTGAGAATTAGTTTTAGAGATACACTGCTCCACCCATATTTTTAGTAAAATTTAGAGAGAAAAGAAAAAAAAGGACAGAAAGATAGAGAGAGGTTTGGGAATAGAACTGAAGATTAAGAGGAATATCATCTAGAGGTAAGTAAAGATAAACATTTTTACTGCGTTACAGGAACATAATAAGTATAAGTATTTTCTAAATATTATGTGAAGTACGTACTTAATTATATGTAATGATGTATACTACTATATTGTTTATGGAATGGTATTTATGGCATATCCATAAGGCATGTTTATGAAAGGAAAAATTAAAGTGATTTTACGAAGTTCGTGTTTTTAAGAAAATGTTACCATTATACTTAGTTTCAAAGTTATGTTGTTTATAAAGTATGGCTCCTAGCTTAGTGATTGTGTAGAAAAGAGGTGGCGAAATCCCTTGAGGCGAAAAGGCCAAGACAGGTTAACCGTCAAATAATAAATCTTAAAAGGTCTACTATGTCATTATGTTAGAAGTTATGCTTAAAATGGGGCCCAAAATGATGTTTAAAGAAAGAATGTTTTCCATGAAAAGTTGTACAATGGGTAACAAATATTTTTATAACATGTTATCATTTATATGCATGCATCGTCTTTACTTACTGAGCGTTAGCTCATTATAGTTCTTATAATGCAGGTTTTAGTTGCATCAGTAGATTCCTGAAAGTTGGCTGAGCTGCAGTTCCATTCCTCCCATGATACAAATATATTTTATTTCTAAAATTTTTAATCGTAAAAAAATGAAGTCTTATGCCCTTTTTAGTTCTTCCGCTTTCAAATGCTCAGTTTTCAAAAAAAAAACGTTACGAAAGCTTAACGCGTCCTTGCTTAATTAGTTATGTTTTAAAGCAAAATCTGACCAACTAAGTTTGGGGGCGTTATAAATACTATGGGGTGCATATATATATATATATATATATATATATATATATATATATATATATATATATATTAGGAACAAATACAACATAATATTAATTATTTATCATAGACCACCAATTTAAAAATGAATAATGTTATGAGACACCATATGGTGTCCAGTATTATATGATGTGTCAGTTTGTCACTGAATATGACTAATTATAATTATAATTCAAGTAGATTCGTATAAGATCTAATTTATTAATTAAAATCATTTAAGACTAAGTCGTGGTGGTGTCAGACTCAACTAATATATTATAACATTGCTCTTTGAAAATACTAGGTCTATCCAATTTGGCACGAGCGGAAAAACACAACAAAATAGTAAATCGTTTGCACGAGCCAAACAATAGAAACGGCAGTATCCAGTCATTGCCCACCTCTCTCTCTCTCTCTTTCTCGCACCATTATCCTCTCAAAACGCGCAATTTACAATCAAACACTGGTTGGTGTAAAAGACTAGTAACCAAATAAGTTAACCATAACCGACGAAGCGAAGAGCCATTCCATACAAGAGAGAGAGAGAGAGAGAGAGAAACGAGGTTCAAATTTCTCCTTCAAAATGGAGCTTGCGGTTCCGTACGGTCCACGCACCACTTGGCTTTCCCGGAAACCGCCGCAAGTCCCCAGACTTAATCGCTTCAATCCCTCCAAACACCGTTCCCGAAAACCGACGTCGTCCGAGCTCCAAACCACGCTGGGAGTCGTCGCCACCGGTTCAGCCGGTGGCGGTGGCTCCCACTCTCCTTCGATTCCGACTCACAAGGTCACCGTTCACGACAGACAGAGAGGAGTTGTTCACGAGTTCATCGTTCCCGAGGTACGCCGATTCCCTTTCTATTTGTTTGTTTGTTTCTCGAGAAAATGTGGGATAGAAAGCACCGAATTCTACGATCATCAAATGTGGTTAACTATAGTGCATCTGTTGTTTGGTTACTGAGAAACTTAGAGGAAAAAAAGGAAAAATTGGCAACTTGAAATAATTGTGTGTGTTGATGATAAGATTTTGGGGTGGGTTTCTTTCTTTCTTTCCGATATAACCATGGAAGAGTAGCAGTAGGCTAAGAAAATTTTGTGATATAATGTGAGATTATGCATGTGAATTTTATCAATGTGGGCAAATTTTGGTTTTGTAATATGATGGACAATTGCAGGACCAATATATATTGCATACCGCTGAAGCTCAGAACATTTCTCTTCCGTTTGCTTGCAGGCACGGTATTGTTTTCTTATCTTATATGTATCTTACATGGTTTATAATTCTAGATATATAGCGGAACCTAGTTTCCAACTCCAGTTCGCAAAATATGTTGTAAGGATTTCTAAGATATGTAAGAAAAGAATTTTAAACAGGGCAGCGTAAGTGTGATGATATATATATATATATATATCTTAACCTTGGTAGAACAGCAGTTGAAGAGTCAGGCTCCGTTGTTTCTTGTTGGATGAATAAACTTATCTTATGGATGATGAGATGTCACCAGCATACTCTGTTGGTTGGGCATTTTGGAAAGACATCCATGTATGCAAATTTTATGGTGTAGATTGAATGTGCAGCTTCTTGTTGGGGTCAAATGAGTTGCAATTTAATTGGTCTACTTGAGCGACCGTGTTATATTTCGTGAATTTCGGAGGCAATATTGGAAGTTGATCTACTTTATGATACAAATTTATGGTTACTTTACTGTTAAGAGTAATGCTATGGGGCACTTTAAGGTCTCCAACATCGTATGAGGTGTCAGTCTACTGCTATAGTGAGATGATAATTACTAGATTCGGTTGCCACTGTAGGAATTTGTTCGCACTCCCAGCACTTGCATTGATCAAACCTGATACTCTTGTGTAGCACAGATGAGGCTTTTGTTTTAAGTTTCGTTCTTATTTTCATTTATCATTAGTTGCTAAACTAAAGTGAGGGAAATGCTTTCTTAGATCTTTCGTTGTGCCTTTTTCTCCTTGTTCTTTTTACATGGCGGGAAACACGGCCATCGAGGTCTTCTGCCTCACCATATTAATGGTAAACTTCATTGTTTCTGAAAACCTGTTCCTTTACAGGCTGTTGTACCAGCTGTGCCGTACGTATAAAGTCTGGAGAAATTAGACAACCTGAAGCCCTTGGCATATCTGCTGAACTGAAATCAAAGGCATGTTATAAATTTCATTTAGCTTTACATTATATATACAGCATGGATAAAAGGAAGCGACGAACAATAAAGCAAACAAATGATCGGAAAGAGATCAATCAAAGAGCGTGACTTCACACGCAAGGAAGACCTCTTGATGCTGCTATGAATTATGAGTTTAGCACGGGAACACCGTGCAGTTGGCGGATATCGCATGATAATCAATTATTGGTTGGAGTACAGGATTGATGTATTTGAGAGAAGCCTTAGCTTAATTGCAAGCTTTTAGTAGAGAGGGTGGTTGGTGGATACTAGAATGATGTATTTACTTTATACTAAGGCTTTGCTTGTTCTGGGGGAAAAATAAATTGGTAAAGAGTAAACCGAGGAATATCATCGTATACTTAAGTTACTTTTCTAATCTTATTAGGTTTCTGAACTGTGAAATTTGGAACAGACACATAAGAAAACATTAGCGGAAAAGGAAATTCAATTTTCTGAAACAAGAATAGTTTCAACTAAACTTGCTGGACAATTATTTGCAAATTTTGATGTTTTGTATTGACTTTAAAAAATGAAATTGTTGAAGCTTATGTTTGTTTCTCGGAAATTCAGGGATATGCACTTCTTTGTGTGGGTTTTCCGTCATCTGATCTTGAAGTAGAAACACAAGATGAGGATGAGGTAATGTATAAAGTTATAATCGTTCACCTTGGGATATGAAATGGAAAATGATATCTGTTTCTGAGAGTATGAATACTGTTTCATTTTGATTCCATAGTCTTTAATGGTGGCTTTGGCTAAATTCTGCTATTGTGTTTGGTAAACCTACATATTGAGATGTAGAGTTTAAGTTCCATAGTTCGATGAACCTATGTGGATTCTGTTTGCTTTTTTAACTTCTTTTATGGTAGTGTTGTGGAGGATGGTATCTGCACCTTCTTTTTCCCCAGCAATATTTTCACCATTCAGTACTGATACTTTGTAACAATGGAACCTAGTAATCATCTCAACAGGAAGAACCCTTCTTAGGGTTCAGATTTATTTTCATTTTTCAGTTAGTTATCTGTATATTTGGTTTTAGAAGCTGAAGTTGTTGGCCCGTACAGGTATATTGGCTTCAATTTGGAAGATATTTTGCGCGAGGACCAATTGTAAGTTCTAATTCCACTTTTAACTTTCAAAAATAAAAAAATAAAAACAATTCTGAAAACCATAAACATGGAGGCATGCATTTGTAGAAACTAGAAAAGACAATAATGAAAAATAGAAACAGAAATAAGTCTTATTATGCTAAGAAACTTCATTTTCACTCATCTTCCAAAATACGCGGATGTTGCAGGATAGAGACGATTATGCATTGGAATTAGCCATGGGTGACGAGTAAGCAATAATAGAGAACTGATTTTGGAGTTGGGGATCTCTACGGAATGAATGTGAGGATTTTTATTTTGTTCGAGTCTCGTTTTCATCTACTTTTTTGTTCTTAACTCCGTACCCTGCTTTGCAGCCCCTGTCACCATTGCCCATAGCATAATTCACTCTATATTTTATATGGTTAGCCAATAAGGACTGGATACTGTTGTATCTATGATGTACACAATTACTTGTTAGTGTAACTTTGCTCATTTTAGTGCATCAAAATTGCTGCCGCTGCTTGCCACTTTGTCTGCTATGAATTTTGTTTTCTTAGTCACCCAAACAGGAGTACTGAGTTTTGAGTCACAGAGAGGGAATCAACTATTAAGCTTATATTTAAATTATGCGTGTGTAAGCACACCACATTCTTGGTTCTTGCATTTGTTCATAGTCAACAACTAATACAATAGAAAACCGGTCATCAATTGAAGAGTCTTATCGTCTTGAATGTACAATGTTGCAACTTATGGGTTGTCACGCATTTTTTTTTAGGTGGACCTCTTTTTTCGCAAGATTTATTTGTGTGGCTAAATATTGGACAACGGAGGCACAATGCTTTGGTTAAGAGAAAAAAAAATTGTCTTGACGGTTAAATTGAAGGCCAACAATTCTAAAGTATTAAAAAAAAATGTCACCTATATATCTGAAGATAATTTGGGATAAACCAAATTGAATGTCATAATCACCCACGTGGATGGACTAACTGCACGCAGAAACAGGTTTGCATGCAATCCCCGTCATGTGCTTTCAAAATCTAGCATCATTTTATCACTTTGGAATGTGTTGTGGGGACATCCTTGAAATGAAAAGGATCTTATATATGTAACCCTTTTTAGAAAAAAAAAAAAAGATAATAATTATTGTTCAGATAAGAAAATTACAACGACAGGAATTTAAAGTTAAAGTCAAAGAAATTTTTATTGTTTAATTACGTTATTCCTTTAATTTAACTAATTAATTATTATTTTGATAAAAATATTTCATAATTGAATGGCAAATTAATGGTCAAATTGTTCTGAGATGGTGTTTATGTAAGCTCTTTGAACTTAACCTTAGTGTCTTTAATTCAGGAGTGTTTCTATTACTTTTACGATGTAATTTTTCTTTTCAAGATTTGGGTTTTAAGTGTGGAGTAACCCAATAGTTGTGTCATAGTCAAAAAAGAGAAATACATTGAATTGTAAAGTATAATAAAGATTAGAAATTAAAGCGTTTTTTTTTGTTTTTTTTTTTCAAATTTTTTGGGAAAGAAAAATGTATTAAACATGGAACATAATTTCGATCGGTAAAATATAAAAAGAAGACTGCAGACAAATGATGCCAGCTTAAAATTGTTGTTTCATGTCCTCTTAAAGTGAAAAGGACATTTTTTGTTCTTGTAATTTGTAACTTTTTCACTTGGAATATGACTTTGAATATGCTCATCAGAGTACAAAAGCAAAAAATCAAAGAAAAAACAAAAAATGGATGAACATTGTCCTATATAGAACCCACAAAAATCAATTAGCAAGCCCTCTTTACCAAAGAAAGATACAACATTAGATCCTTTGTGGTTGTTGTTTATCTTATCCATGATGTTCTAATATTAAAATCTCGATAAAACAATAGTTCTTGTTCTTGGTGAGAACCCCTCCAATTTTCATGGCTTCTCTCTAGCTGTCTACTTCTTTAGTTTTGTAATTGGTTTTGTGAACAATAATATCCATGGTATAAAAAACACAAATATACACAAATGACAGTGACATATTTATATCAACATCTTGTAATTTTAGATGGATAAGATATCTTTGCGAATTAACTATTATTTGAGACTTGGCTTGGGAAAAAGTCAAGTGCAGAGTCTTCGAATTACGACCTTACAGCTTTTGCTTCAACATCTAGCTAAAAGCAATTTATTCCTTATTGAAAGTTTGATAAGTGTAGGTGTTGCTCATATATGATTCCTATTGTCTCTGACCCCATCTTATTACATATTTTTGTGATATGTTGCTACTTTAGCATAGGTACATGTTACTCATATGGTTGATGGTTTACATTCTTGGCTAAAATAGAACAAGCAGGAGATATTTAAAATAGAGATACCAAAATAAATCTCTGAAAATTACGTAACTGTGATGGAGCCTAGATGGCCTAGTGATCATGATGAATCAGGACTAACCAATGACATGGTACAAAATGCAACA
The DNA here is from genome assembly GCA_002914805.1 of Parasponia andersonii. NCBI lineage: Eukaryota > Viridiplantae > Streptophyta > Magnoliopsida > Rosales > Cannabaceae > Trema > Trema andersonii. Next base: position 237,917 of record JXTB01000163.1, read on the forward strand.
TTAGGTAGGAAATGTCCTTAGTCCAATACTTTACGTGTTTAGCCTAAATCACATTCAAACACAGTATAATGTGAGACTATCATATAACATTGTGTGATTTGGAATTGGACAACAACTTTTCGCATGAAGCACTGTGGATGTTCTTCAGCATTTTTCTCCATGTTGTAAACTGATATTGATACACAGCATGTATAAGCCTCTTTAAGATATTGTCCTTCTAAGAAAATCCAAACAATGGCTTCCATTGGTGCATGGTATATTGTTTAGTTTTTTTTTTTTTAATTTAAATTCTGGCAATTCCAAAGAAATTTTGTGGATTTCCTACAACAACTATTTTTGGTGACGGAGACTAGAATTAGTGCCATTTGTATGGCTCTTGACAACAAAATTAAGTTGAGTTTTATACATGATACACNTTAGACTTTTAGTAGCGCATGGAGACTGTGTTAGCCTTTTCTTAATAGAGATCCTAGGCCGACTTAGTAAGTGGACCAGACCATATTGTCCTTTTCTATTATCAATCAACTCAACAAAATTCAAAACCTTATTCAGCAAGAACAGAAATTATTGCATCAGTACCAAGAAAAGAGGGCCAATATTTTGAGCCACGTTTTGATTTTACTAGCTAACAGTTTCTTGTAGGAGGCAAAACCAGGAGAGTTGTGAGTGGGAGACCAAAAGGACAGAGTCCAGATGCTAGGGGGATAATTTAGAGGCACATTGAGCAATACAGTAAAAGGTGTTGGTCAATCATTGCTAAACTTTGACTAGCAGGATATGCTTGTCTGAGAGTAGTTGAGGCCATAAGAATAAGAGGGTAGCACAGTTATTTTCTAATAGATCTGCTGGCTTATTCTTTTTCTAGCACAGTTGAGTTTTCAAATCCTACATCTACATGGGAAATTTTTTTACCAACACTTTTCAACTAGATTCCTTATCTTCATTTAAAGAAGCATTTTGGGTTTTTCTCAGTTCCTAGAATCTTAGTGAGATACCGATGTGGAAGTCCAAATCATACATTCTAAACCTTTCATGCAATCAACAGAGGCTTCTTTGGAACAATCCTCAACTCAGTTTTACATTCTAAAAATATCTCCTGGTCCCCAGTGTAACTTTCTTGGATCAATTCACTGGGCATCAAAATCAAATTTGTAACCGCTAATTGATGTTTGTGCTTGGACCATTTGTCAATGAAAAATGCATAAAAAGTCTTTGAAGGAAAAAAGGTTTTCCCTGTGTATTTGAATGACATTCATACAACACATGTCACACAAAGTAAAAAAGAAAATCAGTCCAGCAGTTTATCTTTATCCCAAGATTTTCATGAACACACACACTCTGAAGTCGTTCTCATAGAAAATACTTCTCATACATCCAACCTGGCAAGCAAAAGCTACTTATTTATTGGGAAGGGTCACGAGAGGGAAAAATAACTCTATACAATGGATCACTAGAGGGGAAATTCTCTGCTTATTTTTCGGCAAATCACTGCGGATACTGCTGTGAAATGAAAAACTCAAAGTTGGTTTAGCATCTTCTGATAGCCAAATTGAAAGTGTTTCATACACTAGTTGTTGAATTTCTGTTCGGTTGTGCTCGTTGGGACCTGAATAAGCCAAAGGACACAATGTCAACAAAACAGGAAATATTTCAGTTTTAAACGAGTATACAACTGCCATTTGCCTCCGATAGAAATAAAATCATGTCAAAATGAATCCTTGTGAGTTCAGGAGTTACTGTCTATCAGATGAAATAGATTAATACAGCTAATGTCAATATGATAGCATATGAATCATGAAGATTATTTCATAGTTAGTTGGTTCAGATTCTCCAAGTACTTTTCTATCCGACAAAGTGAAAATATTTACTGGACTTCAACTCTCAACTCTCACTTCTGTCATGGTTTGGCCATATCCAATAACAAGTGCAAGTGCAATAGCAGGCAACAGTACAAACAATTAGAAAATTTTAATCAATACGGGATATGATATAACAGTAATGATTCTACCATGGGAGAGAAAATCCAGAAAGTTTTTGGTTTACCCTTTGACATATTTTATGAACAGGATTTTTATGTTCATTGAACTCGAGTATCCAACCTGAAGAGTAGACACTGAAAATCAATTATCAAGTGGAAGGTCTCTTTACATGCTCTTAGTTCAGACTACATCAGTGGAAAACTACTCTGCAGCTTAGAGTAATTTTCTTGGAATTGAACCAGACTTGCTATTAGAGTTTCACAAAGCTGTCCAGACTGTCCAACTTCAAGATTTATTCCTACCATTTTTTTTCCCGTTTTTTCTTTTGCGGTTGGTCAATATATGTCAAAAAATTTCATTACTAACATAACATGGAATAACAATGTCTGAAAGTTTGGTTAGTTTTCATCTCATAATTGAGAAGTATGGAATTATCTTGAGCATACTTGGAGGGAAAGATGGCTTAATCTAGAAGCAGAAAGTCATTAGTTGTCTTACAAGTTACATATACATAAAAACACATATATACACACATATATGTATTAGATACTGAAGAGGGAAATCTCTACTCACCCCAACTGATGTCACAAAATTGCAAACTGCACATTTCACAGATCTTGCTCCATATTGGTACATCAGAAGCATCCTGCAATTCCCACAATTCACATGTGCCACCTGATTTGCTGTGACATTATGCATTTGAAGTTTACTTCAAAGAAATTTCAGAGTTTCCTTATTAGGCTCGAGATTGTTTGGTTGGAGAAGGAATGAAGAAAAACACAAATGTCATAATTTTAACCATGTTACTAATCTCTGATACTAATTATGCGGTGACACACCAACATCCTAGTTCAAGGCCCCAAGTTAGAACCCCTCAACGCCTAACAAAAATAAATGTTACGAATCTATACCTTCCAAGGCGAGATTAACAGTGTGACAACAAGAACATTGTACACTTGTCGCTCCACGTATGTACATGAGTAAGGTGTGGCAGCCTCCACATACCAGCTGGGCCATTTCTGTGCCTATTTAGTAGCAAAATAAAGCCATTTTTGTTATCTGGTTTCAAAGAGAGCCAACATTTAAAATAAAATGTGCAGCTTGCACAATACCTTGCACTAATTGAATACAAGGAAATCGAAAACGAAAACGAAAGCAAAGACATACCGGGAGGTGGCACTGCTGTGACTGCATTGCAAACAGCACAGCACACAGAGGTAGCTCCCACCGGATAGAGTAAAAGATTCCGGCATCCGGAGCATACTAGCTGACTTTGCGCACCTGCTGAACATTGTAGTTTCTAATGAACCAGATGGATGTGTAGAAATATATCTCATAGAATCACAGAACTTTTGTCAACACAATGAAAAATCATAAGATCATCTTGCATTTTGACCTGTTTGTAGACACACAGAAATATAGCCACTTTGTGCTAATTTTCTTCTTCTACCAACGTTACAGTCACATAGTTATAGTGTTTTAGCTTTCAAGTTGCTAATTGAATCGTTAATATACACAATTAACAGCTTTAAATGTTTTTTTTTCCTCAATTTTCTCTCTGTTAACATGAAATCAATTATATGATAAAGACTAATTAGTTTCACAGAAGACAGAGGAGAAGGAAGAAGAAAAAAAAGAAATCAAATCTTTAGTGAAGTTTTTCCATCATCAACTAGTTGTAACATGACAAGAACTATTAACTCCTTTTATCCATTTTCTCAACTGCCAAACAGCCAGACAATTCACATTATTTTGAAACCAAGTCTTGAATAGAGATTCCTAGAGAAAGTAAGTTACCATTTGAAGGTGGGGTATATGGAGCTGAGGGTGTTGGATATGGAGCAAGTGGAACTGGCATTATAAAAATCTCAGAAAACTGCGCTTTTTCCAAGCTTTAAAGGAACTTATTGCCTGAGACTCAGACACAGAACAACATGGTTCTTACCATACCAGGAAAAAGAGAACCACCAGAAGAGAAAATAAAAAAAATAAGTATTTCAAATTATCTTGTAACTATGCCTTAGCACAAACAGAATCTCTTCCATTTGCCAAGACAATTGTATTTGTCGTTCCTTTTTTTTTTTTTTTTTTTGTTGGTTGTAAGGAGTGCCCAGAAACAGAAAAAGTTTGACGAAGCTTTATAAAAGTGGTTAAACTGAGTTGGAACAATGGGAAGTGGGGAAAACACATACCTTGTTGTCAAGTTGCAGAAGAAGTGAGGGGACAAAGGGAGAGAGAATATAGTTCAACATTTGGGAAAAAAGATAGGGATGGGATGGGGTGTGGTGTGGTGTGGGGGGCCAGACTAGAGTGAGGAGAAAAGTTAGTGTCCAAAAAAGAAAAAAAAAGGGGAACAGAGGGGAGATTTATTACCTTTTCCCCTTCAGTTGAATCAGTTCATTTCTAATAAGGTGCAATAAGACTTTCTTTCATTGTCTTCCTTTTCCTTTTTTTTTTTTTTTTGGTATAGATAGATGTGGGAGATTAACTTCCATTTTCTGTTGGTGGCATATCAAGATCAACTTTGTCAGGAACTCCGGGGCCCACCAAAATACTCATATCTATCTCTATCTCTCTCTCTCTCTCTCTCTCTCTCTCATGAAGCTTGCTTTGCTTTGCTATTGGTGGTGATACAATGCATGCACGTGAGTGATGCAAACAAGAAGCCACACACTCTCCTTTCTCATGGGACATTGGAGGGCTTAGAGTGAGCCACGACACTACAAAACCCTCTCACCTCTGCCGTCTGCCAATGCGTCTCTGCCATCTGAATTCTTTAGGTCCGACGTAAATATTGGATTGGATCTGAATAAATTGAATTATATTGGATTGGTAACGGATTAAAAAAATTTTAAAAAATAAATAAAAGTTAGAAATTAAATGATTGGACCACAAAAATCACATGTCTCTTTCTTATACACATTTAAAAAAAAAAAAAAAAAAAACTTTCCTATGTATAGAGAAAGCACAATTTTCCTTTATAAATCGATCAATTTTATCCAAAAATCATTAATTTTTTACACTTTCATGGTCGTCTGCTCTTTTACAATAAATAAAGAATACAAAATAGTAAAATAATTCCATCCAAAAATAAAATAAAATGAAAAGTAGTAAAGTAATTCCATCCAAATATAAAATAAAATAAAAAGTTATAAAGTAAAAAAATAAGAACGAAAGTTGAGTGAAAAATAATCTTAAGATAACTAATCCTATTATTTTAGTAAGGATTATTTATCCTACATATATTGGATTATTTTTTAGTCAATAGA
>JXTB01000163.1:243765-273828 GCA_002914805.1 Parasponia andersonii
TTTTTTTTACCTATGCATTAGTATCAATTTAGCCAATGAAAATTTAACATGCATATTTTTTTATTGTAAAATATAAGAGAGAGAAAAAGCATTAATAATGTACGTCTTTTCATGGACTTCGTTATAGCCATTGGATCACCATTAGACGGTGATCCAACAGCTAAAAAAAAATACCTACCCATAAGTAAAAAAAAAATTACCTATTGAATTAGAATATATATATATATATATATGTATGTATGGACCTATAATATTATCACTCCACGGTGCCGAAGATTTTTTTTTTTTTTTTTTGGAGACAAATTTGTAATGAATGTTTACCACATGTTTGTATGGATTAGTTTATTAAACAGATTAGCAAAATCTCTTTATAGACTTGTCTTTATATATATTGGACATTTCCTCTTTTAGAGATTGCCCATATATACGCTTCTTGAATATATGCAATCATTGCTAGCCTAGCAATGTCCAATATAAACTTTTGGCCTTTAGCTTATTGGACATATTCAATATTCAGTAACTTTGCAATCCACTCAACATTATTTCCTTAGATAGTAAAACAATTTTGGCTAATGACACTGAACTTTCCATTTCAAACCAACCAAAAAGGGTAACTTAAAAACTAATCATAATGTTGAAATAGCTATATACAGCTTCAGTTGTAATTTTTCATGCGCAATATATTACCCCTTGTTGGCAAGGTTTTGTTTGGAATATGAAATCTAGCTTTATTCCTCGTTTGTTCTTAGAAACTCATTTGCAGTTAATGTTGAATTGAAGGCCGTGACTAGTCAAACTAGGGTGTCTTTTTCTCTTGTAAAATTATTTGGTCAAAGCATACCAATAGCAATTATTCTTGAGCTACATCTATTTACAGCTTTATGTCAAATTACACTACATTCCCTCTTCTCCAACAACTTGAGATTTATAATATTGCAACTTTCTTTTAGAAGAGTAGGATGATTTAAACTTTAAAGCTTAAGGTTAGAGGCATGTATGGTAAACTAAACTAGTTAACACTTTGTAATTTTGAATAAACGGGCCTCTCTAACCTGGATGTAAGTTCGAGTATCTTTTTCCTTAATTATTTGTATCAAACAAAACCATCTTAGTTTCAACTTAAGTTAGGAAGAAAAATCATTAAAATTATTGTGGCGAGAAATATGTATTACAAATATACGGATATGATTTAGAAACAATACGAACATAATCTATCTTGTACTCTCGAGATATATGTATATATATATATAATAAATTAATGAGTTTTACTCACTCAAATTCATATTTTAAAAAGGATAATTATATTTTTATACTTTGCATTATAATTATTTATTCAGTTTATACTTTATATTTTAGTTTATTATCGACATTCATCCTCAAATTTAGAATTCAAACAAATTTATATATTCTCTGAATCAAGTACTAATTTTGACTACTGTGTTTACCAAAATACCCTTAAAACTTAAAAGTTTAAATGTATATATTTTAAAAGAATTTAAATTTGAAATATATAAAATTGATAAAGTTTTTTATAAATAATATTTAATTTTGCAGATTTTTGCATGATTTAAATTATCTTTTAAATATTTATTCTTTTAGCTATTTAATTTAATTAGTTTTAAATTTAAATTAATTACTAAAATATAAATTTTAAAATAGTATTTTGGTATACTCAATGATTAGAATTGGTCTTTGACCCAAATAACTAATAAATTTGTTGTAAATTTCAAATCTGAAAGTTGGTATGTTGATAATAACCAAAACATAACATATAAATTGAAAAAAAAAATTGTCAAAATGCAATGTATAAAAATTTAATTAAAGCTTTTAAAAAATAATAAGTTTTAAGACTTACATGTTTATGTAATTAAATTATGTAGTTTGAAAACTGTTTTGTATATTGTTCAATTTATATTACAACAACTATGAAAAATAAAAAACTATGGTTACCCGGTATTATTATCTTAGAATTTTCTTATTAATAACTTATATGTTGCTTAAATTTCCGTATCGTCCTCGCATATAAAGGAGCAACTAATGGAGTGGATACAGTGCTATTGATGCTGACATAATTGAGAAATCGTTCATTGTTCTCAATCCATCAGTTGCTATTCCATTGTGGCATAATTTAGCTATCTACTTAACCTGTACTAATGAGGATATATGTATAATAATTATTAATCAGTCATAACTTCACATGTGAAATTTAAAATACATCTTTCCACGCGATAATTTCTAACTAGTTGAAATATCATTAGTGAATGCAACCATATTAGAAATATATCTTATTACGTGATGATTTTTAACTAGTTGAAATATCATTAGTACATGTAGCCATATTAGAAAGAAGTACGATACCATCAAGCTATGCTTGTAACCACATCATTAGTGCTATTCATATTTCTCTTCGTCAGTATATAATATACATTTCATGAGTAATTATATATACATATAAGTATTTCCATCATGGTGCCATGAGTGGCACCTTGATCATTTATGGTTTAAAGACCCATGTGCAACCTACATCTCATAAACAGCTGAAGTACGAGCCAGAGAAGGTAGCATTTGTTAAGTTCTTTCAATCAACCAAGAGTAATGCACACTAAATTTTTGAAACAAATATTATGCACCAACCGATGAGAATTTACGTGAGTTGGTACATAATATTTGAATGTAGAGATCAAGTCTCCTTAATTTACTTCTTAACCAAACAGTGGTAGGCCATCATGCAATTCATGTTGAACTCCATGCTCATTGATTTTGATTGTTACAGGAAATCTTAATACCAGAATCAATTTGGGAAATGGGTCTCCAAACAATGTGGAAATTTCAATAGCATTTTTCATTTTGACACACTACTTCATGTCACTGCTTTTATGAGATGGAAAGCCCTTTCTCAAGAAGATGAAATAGGAAAGCCATTATCATATTCATGCCTTGCAACTAAAGTTACTAGTCCTATGAGCATTTACCGACACTGGGACTAGGTTGGGTATTTGGATGATTCAATAAATCCAAAACCAATGAAACTGGTGGCTTAAGGTCCATGGTAATTTTGGTGAATACACTTTGTGGGGGAAAAAAAGCATTCTAGTACTGCAAATTGTTTTAATCCAAAACATTCAACATAGTTTAAAAAAAAAAATATGTGTCACAACAACAACCACTTCTTTAAATTCCAGCAGACGAAAAAACTAATCCACTTCTTTCAAATCATTGATAATAAAAATCAACCCACTCAATGATTTAATCAAACAAGAAAAGAAAACGGTTTTGGCACCTTTCTCAAGCTAATATGATATAGTCTAAGCTAATCCCAATATGTGGCATTAGGCCACCATAAGAATGACGCGAACTTGCCCAAAAATAATAAATAAATTAAAAATAAAAATAAAAAAACGTCTTTGAAGATAAGGAATTGCATTTCGCTGCCGAAAAAATGGACTTGAGCCCTGGTGGAAAGTTAAGCAACTTTAACTATCAAGTGTTTATTTAAACCTGCTTTGATATTATCCTGATCCAAAGCATTTTCAAGCTGAAAACTGCCCCATAAATGTGCCAACATTTATTGAGCTAAAGAAAATAAATCTCCTCTTTCAACAAAAGATAAATTCAGGCTAAATTTCATACCCAGATACTGACACCTCAGATTTCGGATATATCAAATGCAACATAAAAAATTCTTTAGCACTCACATCTGTGGATGATGTGGTGATAAGACAAATAGGAGGGTATCTTGGACAAAATTTTCAGACTTAGGAAAGGAGTCAAAAGAAAGTGACTTTCTTAAAAAGGGTATAACAAAATGAAGTGGCTAGAGATGGCAGACAGTTCCAATAATGCATATATCCTTCATATGAATCAAAGCAAGAAAAAATGCCTTTATTTCCCAAGCGGAAAAAAGAAAAAAAAGTATTCCGTTTTGATGAGCCATCTATTTAATTTTGTTTTAATTTTCTAAAAGCAGGATAAGATGACAAGGTCACAAGATCAGCCATAGTGTATGTGAACTGGACCAAAGTATAAGAGCCTATGGTAAGGACATAGGAGCACGAAAACCATACTACATATCAAACTGGACTTTTGATCTGATGTACAAGCAACGAGTGCAGTCATAAGACTTCACACTGAACCATAACCAACCAAATGGTATAAAGAACTAATGCAACCTAAGCTAACACTCCAATAGAAAAATCACTGTGATGCTAATAGTGAAACACATAACACCATATGAATACTTAAGAAGGAAAATTAACCTTCCTATTTAGCAATCGAATCCCCATGCAGCATCTGAGGTTCCTAATTGTTATCAATCTTGGTTAATTGTTCAAGTTTGATTAAAATCATCTTGGTCTTGCTCTTGTTTAGTTCAAGTACAGAAATATTCAAATTACTCTTGTCTCATCTTCAGGGTCAGAATTCCCATACACAACAGAAAGATACAATCCTACTGTCCTCAGTGTGAGGCCTGGAAATATAGCTCAATGCACTAAATTAACTCTATACATCATCTCCAGGGTCAGAGTTCCCATACACAACAGAAAGATAGAAACCTACCGTCCTCAGTGTGAGGCCTGGAAACCTATGATTGCAACCTGGTCGTGGATCAATTTTAATAAATGGCCATCGCATGAATTCTGCAGCTTCACACTCCTCCCACCCATCACCAATTACACAAAACCGGACATTTGGGCAGTTGAAACGCTCTTTGATCCATCGAAAACACTGAAGTTTCCCCACATCCCATGAACTATAGACTGAAAATTAAAGATTTGTCAGAACATTCACCTGGAACTTACAAAACTCTTTTTAGGCTATGAGAAAGGTCCCATAATATAATGCATAGCAAAACCTACACATTTTGGGGCAGCAACAACTATAGCACATAAAAACATCCAACAATTACGTCAGGTCCATCCTCTTCGACTACTTTCAAATATGATAATAGTCATACTATTAGCTTCTCCACAAACTAATACATAGGCCGGTAGACTTCCTTTTTAACACTGAGAATAAATCTAATTCCAGCATTTTTACATTTGCTGCCAGACAGTTTTCTAACAACTTAACTTGACAGAAAACAGAAAAGAGAAGACACTCAACCTACTCATCAGGTGAATGCAAAACTTCATATTGTCATTCTTACTTGTAGCTATTCATGTCAAATCAAACTAATCTCAGAATTTAACATTGATTGATACAAAGATACTTTCCTTGCTGACCATTTAACTTTTAAAAATCGTATAAGCAGTATGAGCATCAACCATCCATGAACTATGATAGGCATCAGAAGGAAAGATGGAATGAGGGGAGTTAGCTGATAAAGATAGACAGTAACTATTGTGTTTCATGTAATATTAATTTTTCAACAGTTTTGAGTTCACAATGACATTAATACCAAATTCTTCTCCCCAAATTGTATTATCTTTTAAGCCACATTATATAAACTACTAATAAACATAAGAAATCTGTAGCTCGTACGATGGAACATCAATTAGCATAAAAACGTATGTGTTGCATTTTCCCATTTCAAATCCCAGACAACGATAAACATTTAAGGAAAAAGAAAAATAAAGAAAAACATCACTGACCATTTCCATGTGTTATGAAATTGTCAAGTTGAAAGAGCAGGCATTTAACAAGGCTGGGAATCAATGACCCAGATGTCACTAAAACATTAATGTGCTGAGATTTTGAAGCAACAGAGTCAGTAGTCCCATCAGCAGAGGCAACATATGTTTCCTCCTTCCCAGCAGAACACTCCTCCAAGAAGGTACGTGCTACATTTGGACAAGACATAGTAAAAAATATGGAGAACAAAGGAGTAGAAACATTAAGCAAGAAATGCAATAATGTCAATGACTTAGATCTCCACTGTGGCTTTTGTCTTTTTCCCCCTTTTTTATCTTCCTTCTAGTGAAAATTTTAGTATCCACTCAGGAAACAGGGGCCATGCTACAGAGTCTAAATCAGGTGCTAAGAAGTAAAAACATAAAAGGATGTAAGGATGAATATCCTTTTTCTAAGCTTTGCCTTATTGCAGTAAACAGACAGCATGTGTGCATTGATATAATTACACAACCAAGCACTAACACCAGCCGCTTCATATATCTACACTAATAACAATTCAGCTTTATCCAGGGAGATTGGTTCCCCTTAATAAGCAATACGATCTTCTGTTTGTTTACATCCTAATTTATAAAAGCTTGCAGCACCATAGTTAAAAGTCTGCCTACTGTTATTTATCTCATTATAAATTGGAAGAGTCTCAATGGACACACTTCGCAGTTGAAAATGTGTGCAAATTTTACATCACAAAAATCCCCAAGCTTGCTTTTGCCAACTCAAGTTTGAAACTTGGTTCTTTTCTTGATTTGAGCCCGACAATCTTCAAGAGTATAAAAATTCAAGCATATATTTGTAGATGGGTTCCCATATAAGTAAATCCTAGACCTTGCAAGAGTAAACCATGGGCCCGATACTTGACCTATCTCAGTCAAATAAAGACAAAGCTCGGCTTTCCGAAAATGTATTAATGCATTAAGATAGGATACAATACCTGAAGACAGCCATCCTTCTGTATATTTGTCAGTCATATTATACAATTCATCCCACTGCTTTACCATCTCTTGATCGAAAAAACCATTCAAACCCTGAAATGATGGAGAATCTTAAAGCTTATATGCAAGATAAGTAAAAACTGTACCATTTCAATTAGGTTGCATAAACTAAACTTTCTTCTTATGTAGGAGTTAAATGATGCACACTTCTCTCTATAAATGAACAAAAGCAAAACCAACAAAATGAGGAAAACCCACTACAATAAAAATGAAAATGAAGCATATGTAATAAGAGTGGAAGTTAGGCACGAACTAAGATTTGATTTTTCATAAGAAAATGTAAAATAACTAGTCCCTGAGAATCCTACCATGAAAACTGATAAATTGGTATGCTTATCTGTCAAAAGCAATCACTTTCCAAATTTATATGTGCAATATTTCCTTCACTAAATGCATGTATCAAGGATCCACAAGCAACATGATAGAGCTACAAACTACACCTGTAAGAAAGAATGCTGCAAGAATTCATGACAATTTAAGACAAAAAATTGACAAGAATTATGCCGCCGCCACCCCATCCCCCCCAACCCCACTTTTTTTTTCGTGCTTTTGCACTTCTTTGTGTTTTTAAATATTTCACACAGGCACCAAATGATAGGAAAAAAGTTGATCGTGTCCCTAAAGGAATGCATCAAAGAAATAACTGTGCGAGTAAATGCACAACTTGATCAAACATACAAACAAATGCACAACTTGATCGTGCACCTAAAGGAATTACATCAAAGACATATCTGCACACACATGCAAGAACACACCAAAGGATAGGAAATCTACAACTTAATCATGTCCATAAGAGAATTGCGTCAAAGACATAATTGCATCTATCAGTCTATAAGACTATAATGCAATCCTGAACCAAAAGGCCAAAAAAGGGACACATACAAGCACACAAAAATTGCTTCTGTCATACCATCTAATACAAGAGTGCAGTGCAATCTCGAACTAAAAGGATCCTAATTCGAAAAAAGCATACCACAAACATTCAAAAAGTTTAAGATGTTAAAACAACTGGCACAGAGCGTAGAATAAACTAAATAGGAACAACATCACAAAATCTAGACACAACCAAAGAGAACTCACTTGATCAAACGATACTTGTTTAGAGAAAAATGCTGAGGTGCACACTAGTATTTAAACACTACCAAGTTATTCGGACTTATTTGGGCCATTATATAATAATGTAGGTCCTAGCGCCACAAAACAGAGGACTATAAATGTGAAATTTTAAACCTCTTACCTTTTTATAGTTATGGGCGATGGCTCGATGCCGATAAGCTAGTTTTATTTTGTTAGCATCGTCATCTGGAGGACCAAAACCATCTTGGTTGAAATCGTAGCCCAAAAGGTCCCGCCCATCATCATATTGGCTCAAGGAACTAAGAAAGGGTTTATTGTAGTTTTCAATCTGCATCACCATTATATAAAAAAGAAGAATGAATATTTTGCAGCTCAGGGAAGAATAAGGACTTAACTGACTGTATACAGTGTCAGGCATTGACATTCCAATCTTACCTGTTCATAAAAGAAATAGTCGTCACACAAATCAAGGATGTATTTCTCCCACATCTTGCCCATCTCCACACCTTCTTGTACATTTTTTACACCATTGAAAGCCTCAGCATATGTTCCATTCAACAAAGACTTAAGAAGTATAAGAGTCTCGTCCATATCCCAAATATATACAGTTACTTTCCCATCCAAGTATTTTTCAGCAAACCCTTTTGCCTTCTGATCAGTGATAATACTAGTTGCTGTACTTTCACCCATATCTTTTCTACTACGGTGTCAAATACAGAAGTTAGAAACCATTCTCCAACCTGGTGATTTAAGAACCATTTTCCAGGATTTCATCAATCAAGTGTACACATTAACTTTTCAGAATTCAAAAACCACACTTAATAGTAGATTAATCAATTACAATTTACACCATAAGCTCATGGATTGAGACCTACCTAGCGTAATTAGCTAGAGTTTCCTAATACTTACACATAATTAAAAAAAAAAATAACTATTAGATAGGCAACCTATATATATATAATCATCAATACTAGCATAAAATAAAAAATGCACTATAAATATACATCATACACAATAATTTTCAGCTGAAAAAGAAAATTACAAATACCCCATCATGGTTCAAACACTTGCACGATGAAATCAAAATGAACAGTGCAAAATGCATACATGAAATCTGAATAGACAATTAGTTGCATACATATTTATTTCGGGGGAAAAAAAAAAGAATAAATACGTGTATATATTATATAAGAATTTATACTATCTCTAGTGATACATGAATATGACAAGAAAATTAGGCGGAAGAAGAAAAAGATTGGTACCTGCAGGTTAGCAAACCCAGCTGCAAAGTACCCCTCGCCTTGAGCGAGACCCTGTAAACCGAAAAAAGAAGGGGAGGAAAGAGTCAAGGTCAAGGAGACCACATTGGGCCGGGTCGACACTGCTTCACGCTCCATAACCTTGTCAAGAAGCCTTTTATAGAATATATTTGGGCTAGCCTTTACTCGTTTACACGAGTTGTGGACACCCAGGGAATTTGATTGGGAAAATGACACTCCCATACGACTTTTTAAAACATAATATTAAAATTATGACTTTATTAAAATAATTATTTTTTTTTCAATATTCATTGTCATATTTCTAAATATTTTTGTCACAAGAAACCAAGAAACTAATTACTCGAAAATGAGAAATCTATTTAGTTACTGGAAACTAATTTATTTTTTTTGTAATTGATAAACAGATCTTAAAGAAAACAATTTGATTACGAGAATTCAAAAAACAAATGTTATCAGAACTTATTGAAAAATATTACTTGAAATTAATATAGTTTGCTTAAAACTAGAAACTCATTTAGTTTCTAGAAACTAAAAATATTACTTAAAACTAATATAATTTAATAAAATTTAGAAAATGAATTTGGTTACTAGAGGCTAAATCAGTTTTTCAGTTTCTAGTAATTAAATTAGCCTCTAGGTTTCTAATATTCAAAATATTTAGAAAAATGTCACCAAACATGGCACAAAAAATAATTATATTTGGTATTTTTGGTATTATTTTTGAATACTTAGGTATAAATATCCAAATCTCAATTTGCTTTGATATAGTGAAATTTAAAAATAAAAACTAAAAATCTTGGATTTTAAAATTTTTGAAAAATGTCAAATTTTGTAGATAAATACCATTTTGAAAAATATTTATTAAAAATACTATTTTTATTAATTAATGAGATACTTAAGGTAAGTCGTCAAGATACTTAGGATAACTTAATTAGTTTCCTCAAGTAACTCAATTAGTTAGCCAAAAATCTGATTGGTTACCTCGAGTATATTTGAAATATACCAATTTTTAAAATATAATACTTTTATAAATATTTTAAAAAAATGATGTTTACTTAATAAACTTCTAAAAATGATATTTTCTAAATCGATTTTTTCAACAAATTCAGCCTATCTAAGATTGTTCAATTAGGTCTTATAGCATAATGAACAAATGTTGATCCCATTTTAAGTAAATGTTTGTTATTTTAATATTGTGGAAAAATGACCAGTATATCAATGTATTTACTTAAAATAGAATATAACTAGTAGCATAAAAACTTATATACTTCGGTACATAAACTAAGATGGTATATATATATATATTCGGCCATTTAGCTATAAAAAATAAAAAATATATATTTATTAAAAGGAAGTGTAAAAAAAGAGCACATGATCTAATTTCCCTTCCGAAAAAAGGTGCAAACAAATTGAAGGTCTAAAGCTTTTTATAAAAATCCAATCTCAAAGTCCAAAAAAATGAAAATGAGGAAAATTTTAGTCTGTCTTTGTTTTTTACACTTCGTTTTAATAAGTATCTTTTTTTTCCTTTTTTTATAGCTAAATGGTTGAGTATATATATTCTTACACTTTGTATATAAGTATATATACCAACTTTAGTTTATGTACTGAGTATATTACTTTTTTATACTAAATAAATCATATTTTAAACCTAGTATATAAGCTGATATATTGGTCATTTTACTATAGCATTTAAAAAATAGACATTTACTTAAAAATGGACCAAAAATTTGATCAATTTGCTATAAGACCCTAATTTTAAAATGGCTGAGTATATCAATTTTACTATATAAGATATAGTGACATCCATTAGTTAGTGTGAAATCTGATATAAATGGTCATTCAGTCATTAAAAAAAATAAAATAAGGACATTTTATTAAAATGATGTATTAAAAAATAGTTATTTACTATAATTACTCTATCTTGGTTTTGAGTATATATTTATAGTTTCAAAGAGATCACAAAGTGATCATCAAGTTACCTTTTCGGTAACTCCTACTAGTGATGTAACATAATCATTTAGTGAACACCCAACGCCTTGAAGTTTATGATCATATAATCATTGGTGACCAAACCAAAATATCATTTGTTCAATGACTTATACTAATTATTTATAGAAAAGATTGAAAAACTAGTGTAGTTTGGTTTTTAATCTTCTCTTTCTTTTCTTTTTTTGTAGTGTTCCCTGAACTCCCCCTTTCTTTCAATCTAAATTTTGTTTGCTTTGTTTTGTAGTAGTTTTTACTAGAATTATAGACCAAATGTTTACTTTGTGTCCGGTACTAAATGGTAATTTAGAATTTTATGATTAATAGAAATATAGCATTAATCATTAAACAACTAAAAAATATTTCTTAAGGAAACATGTATGTTAGATTATTATCAATTTTCACTCTTTTTTAAAATATGCGATGAAAAATGGACAAATAACAAATCATTATAAAATTAGGACATTCATTTAATGAAAAATTCTGAATTTCAAAATTACTCTTATTAGTAAAAAAATTCATCTTGACACTATTGATAAGTACAAGAGCAAAGATTTATCATATGTTATTCGTGAAGCAAGGTCCGAAACTTTCTTTTCAGGTAGGTTCAAACCCGAGAGCGAGATTAAAATTTTCTCCTGACCTTGCGATACCAAGGTCTTTAATTTGGGAGGCGTACTATGCACTGATTTGGTACCTACCAAATGAGCTCTGAGGCCTAAGTTGTTGAGAAATTAAGGCTTCAATCATATTGACTCTTATTTTGAAAATAACAAATATTTGATTTAGTACTAATGATTTACCTTGAGTGTGTAGTAAAATAGTTTTAAAAGTTTTAACTTAAGTTGTTCAAGGAATCAAGCTTGAAAATGGATACATATTGGAGTTATTAAAATCAAGTTTGAAGATGGACAATCAAGATATAAGACCGTGCTTAGATAGGGTATATTCATACTTAGTCTTGTATTTGATTTAGCTCATTGCACATAAAGTTCTCTTTGTATTAGCTCATATTTTTCAAAAGAGTTTTCAAACTATCCTAAGCTTAAAATAATTATTTTATTATAGAAGTTTGAAAATAGAAAATAATGTTTTCAAATGGGCAAAATATACTTCAAAACATGATTTTTTTAAAGTTTAAATAAGTTGTAGATATATTTAAGATCATGATTATTTGATATATGCTAAAAAGAGATTTTCTATTTGCAAACTAAAATGTGTTTTATTATGAACACTTTCTAAATTATTGTTAAATATCTTTGTGAAACTAAAACAAGTTTACAATAGCCAAAGTACTATTTTCAAATTGATTTCTAATGTTTTTAAAGTATTTAAAATAAGTTTAGAAGTCAATTTTTGAAAACACCAAAAGATGTCAAAATCTGAAAAAATAGCCAAATGTTGAAACTGCCAAAATAAGTAGGATTTTCAGTCTACCGAAAACCCCACCGGTCTACCAAAAATGGCAGCGATAAAAATGTTACTGTTAAAATTCGACCAATAAAAAAGTATTAATAACGGTTAAGGTCTATCGAAAACTTACTTTCGGTCAACCGAAAATGGCATAAACTGTGTCTAACGGTTATAAACGGCTAGTTTTTACTCAAGCTTATATATAGAAGCTATTTTGACACTTGAAAAAGACTTTACATGAACCTAAATTGTAATTCAACTAATTTCAAAGTGCAAAAATATATTTTTACATTGAATTAACTATCAAATTATATTAAGCTAATCTTAGATCATTCATTATATATTATTCTCTAATCTCCCATGCCAAAATTGTATTTATTACTTTTGAGATAAGAGTTTATGAGTGTATTCATTTTTCTATTGAAAAACTATTTGAGTGTGAGGTATAGTTGGCACCAGAGTCATAAACAATCGTGTATAGGTAAGGTTGCTACTAGAGTCAAAACAATCTGATCTAGGTGAGGTTGCCAGCGGAGTCTAAACAACCTGAGTGTAGGTGAGATTGTCACTATAGTCTAAATAACCCGTGAGTTAGTTAGATTGGCACCATTGTCGAAACAATCTGTATAAGTGAGGATTGGTACCGGAGTCAAAACAATTTATGGTTAGACATGATAGAACCAGATTCAAGATTATTGTAAAGGTTAGGTGAGCCTGCGAAGAATTCACTCCATTGTACAAGTGTCGGTCGAGCTAACAATTTTGATCCGAATAGTGGAAGCTCAAAGCAAGTTGCCGAGGGCTAAGGATGTAGGTAAACCGTCATGTTTGTCGAACCTCGTAAAAACTGAGTTTACACTTTCTCTACCCTTATAATCTTCACTTTATTGCAAGCTATTTAATTGAGTATTTGGTATTTATGTTGGAATAGTGTCCTATAAAGTAGTTTATTATTTAGACATTATAAACAATATTTATTGGATTATTTAGTATCTATTTGTTATTAATAAATTCCATGTTATGAATTTCTATTTCATTTATGTCCCATTAATATACATGTGATGTATATGTTTATCTTATGCAAACATCTAAAAGATTCCAATACATAAAATGAGTAATAAAGAATTATTCGTATGATGAGTTCATATGTGGAAGACATTATATTCTTTATTTCATTATGTCTAAATTAAATTATTCATATTCTGCATATTAAAGATAGAATACTTTACTATGCCATATAATATAATGTTATCTATTTAATTAATGAAGTCTCTAATTATCGAAGTGGGTCTTTAGATAGAAACACTATTGTGTTATAAGAAAGTTATAACAGCATCGAATAGTTATTAGTGAATTAAAATTTGAGGTTAAGTGTCGTAACTCAAATTTCTAATTTAACTAATCTAGCATTATTATAGAAAACCTTAATCCTAGTGATTAACGAACTTACTTTCATGTGTTTTGTCTTTTTGAGTTACTAAAGGACTAGTTCCGATTTATAGTTCGAACTCCGGTATCTTGGAAGATAAAGTATATGAAATGTGTAGAACGTTTTTCATGATAGACACCATGCATATGATGTCACTTTGAGTTTTTTCAAGTACTTGAATAATATAAACCAAGGCTTCGGTATTCACTATGTGAATTTAACTGTGTTGGTATAAATAGATACAAACACCATAGTCATCTATTATCTATTAGATGAAAAATGACAATTCAAAGATAAATATGTACTAGAGGGATAATACAATAATTTTTCCCTACTAGTACGGTACTGCATTGGGGGTATGTCTACGGGTATAGTATATGCTAAATGGATCAAGCTAATTAATTGTTAATAAGCTTCACAGAAAATAAATGACATTTAGTCCAAGAGTTCAATATTTAGCCCATTGTGGTGTGCCCCAATATTAATGGACAAGGCCCAATCATAATTAAGAGTTAATTATGTAGTGGGTATATGGTCTATTGGAGCTTGGGCGTTATGGATTTATCTGGTCTTCTGTCTAGCTCAAATTTAAAGCCCAATAGTTATTTAATGATCAGTTGAGCCTAATAAGTTTATTAGGGTTTACTAATCTCTTTATAGTTAAGAGAAAATTTCTCTAGCAACTAGACATAAGTATTACATGTGAAACACCCCATTGAGAAGAGAGTGTTACACGAAAAATAGAGAGAGAGAGGGCAGAGAAAATCGACCACTACTAGGAATTCACTGTCCTTGGTGTTTCGGTCATCCCGGAGAAATCGATTCGAGGAGATTGTCTTCTTGTTTATTTGCGGATCTCTTTGTTGAGAATTAAGAAGGTGACCACCCACCGGATTAATCAAACGACTTTCAAGAATAGACGGGAAGACGAGAAGGTTGTAGAGCGAATCCGAGTATTGTTCTTGTCTAGGTCAAGAGTTAATTTATGTTAGATCATGATCCGAAATATTTTGTAAAAGAAAAAATTTTAAACAACTAATTCCGTTGTGTTTCTTGATTTTACAATACTTTGGTATTCTTAAAAATGATTTTATGAAAATATTTTCCAAAAATTTATTCCAATAAACACCGGAAATTTAGTGTGCTTAATATACTTGCTATTATTGCTATATATTTGGTATAATTGTTGTTTTAGCTTAAAAATTTCAAAGTAATCGTTTATGATTTTAAATAGTTGAAAACTTTCTTAAAACATTTTAAATCATCTCCCTTTCTTGGGTTTTCAATTTTGGACTAATAAATAGCTAACATAAGTTAGTAAATAGAGTAAATGAGAACTCTAAAGAGAGAAAATGAGTCTCAAATGAAGAAAATTTTTGGAGAGATTAAATTAGGAGAGAGAAAGAAAGAGGTAGAATTTGGACCTCAAGCTTCAACATGCCCTCAACATGCCTTAAATGGGTAATTCAATGCATTTTGAACTGTTGAATTATCTCGGGGATAAGGAAAACTCTCATGACCCTTGATCTTGGTAGAATAGAATGCATTTAATACAAATAGATATTAGGCACTATAGTAGTACGACTACAAGCATATGAGGCGGTGGTAGCACACCTAATCTCAATGATTAGACACAGTTATCTGATGACTGATATAATTACACTCTGTAATTCGAGTGATTTTGCCAACCTTAGGCTCTGACCTCATAAAAGGGGAGATTTATCTTTAGATTGGGCTTTTACCCTGGTATTTCATGGTTGCCCAATGTGAGACTAATTTCTCCTCCAAAAATTGAGAGGTCATATCAGGGTCGTCTGGTCTTCGAGGTCGGAGGTTTCCTTTATGTTACGAGTCCCTAGGGGAAACTGGTTTTTCTTAGTAGTGAAACTCCTCCTTAGGTTCATCCTACGGATTCCCTTCGGGTGGTTTTGAATGCGGATGTCCTTGAGGCTCGAGCTTGGAGTGTTCCTCGATAGGCTTAAGGTTGTTGTCTGCCTTAAGCTTCTCTCCATATAAAAGTAAGCATTGCATCCCGTCCTCTAGTTTCTACCCTTGAGTTCAACACTTGGGTAGGTTTAAAAACTCCCCCAGTAGCTTTAACTTGACTCTGTAAGTCCAAGGTTAGCTAACCTAAGAGGGGGAGTGAATTGGGTTTTAAAAATTTTTGCAAACCTTTCTTAGAAGACAAGTAGATTTAGCAAGTACAAACTACAACAAGTAAAAAATAGACAAATTTTATCCATAAACTCAAGATAACTAAATTTAAAGAGATAAAGATAAAGAAATACAAACACTATTTTTACGAGGTCCAACAAATACGATAGTTTGTCTACGTCCCCGGCTTTTGACAATCCGCTTTAAGCTATCCACTATCGGATAAAGAAAATAGGCTTGACCGTCTTTTTTACACAACAAGTTTTTTCTTCTTAGGGATACTCACACTTTTACAATAGCTTTAAATCTGATTCTATCATGTCTAACACAGATTATTTAGATTCTAGTGCCCATCTCGCCTAAACCAGGTTGTTTATGAATCCGGTATCAACCTCACCTCACAAATACAATTTGATTTTTGTTTATTTATATACTCAACAAGAATCTCTCATAAGAAAATAATTGATACAAGGTAAGCCTAGACAAAATAAGTAAAAATACAAAATGTGATCTAGTTTGGCTCAATTGACTTTTGTGAAAAAGTGAATTTGGAAGTTTGATTCACAGAAGATGATTTGAACAATTTGAAAGCATGTACAAAGTAATGTAAGAATGTTCAAAGATTATTTTAAGTTTTAGAAAAACTTCTAATTATAGACTAGAATAAAAACTAGCCATTTTAAACTGTTGGACAGACAATCTGCCATTTTTGGTAGATCGAAAGTTCACTTTTGGTAGACTAAAAATACTAGCCATTGAAAGTATGGTTCTAATGGTTGGATTTTAAAAAGTCGTTAAAAACAGAAAACAAAGGAATTGATAGACCGATTCTCACTATCGGTCTGCCTATTCTATCCGAGAGTATATTTTTAATTTTATTTCAAGACTTTTTTAATCGTTTTCAAAAAATAACTTTATAAAATGATCTAATATGTAATATAGAGGCTATAAAAATTCATAAATTAATTTAAAATCTAGTATAAAATAAAATTTATATTTTAATTAGAAATAAATAGATTTGACAATTTTGTTTTGAAAATTTCCAATATTATGAAAAATTTGAGCTATTAAAGATCATATAATATGTAGATAAATATTCAAGTACAAGAACTAAATATGTAACCTTTGCTAGTCGAGGTCTTGTTATCTTGATCTTTGTCTTCAAGTTCTTTTCTATAATCCATCTTGAATGTCTTGTTATCCTTTCAATTTAACTTGCTACACACTCAAGTAGATTATTAATTCTTAATCATATGTTTGTTAAGTTCAAAATAAGAGTGTATTATTGATGATACAAAGTATGACTTAGCAAACTCCAGTTAAAAATATTCGACCATGTCAAAAAAGATAAAATAATAGAGGCTCGTAGACCATATTTGACTATAGTCAAAAGATCTTGATCGTCAATTGAAATTTTTCAACTGTTGTCGAGATTTTTCGATCACTAATTGAAAAATAGATAAAATAGCTGAGATTGGCAGTCAAACGAATGCATGATCAGGATCAAGATTAGAGATGGTAGCAAGGTGCTGCAGGTGGCAGTAGTTGTGATATCCTGAATTCTAAAACAACACTCAGTTCCTCACATAATTAAAGAGCCAATAATAACATGATTGCATCATATTTTTTTTAATATATATTAATGTTATTTATATATACATATCATTTTAAATACTTATTATATCTATTATTTCTATAACTATTACTCCTTTAGTAATTTTACAGTGAAATACTTTGGACATTCTCATTGGTACAAGGTTAACATGTATTAAGTCGATTATTCCAAACTTAACTACTTGATAAATTATTTGATTAAGAAAATATGTGATTATATGAGCTGTTTATAGTAATTCTATAAGAACTAGAAAATTTTTATATTTTATTAAGTATTTTGTTTTAGTCCTATTATTGATCGTGTACACTTGAGAATCCTCTGCTGCATGATTATTTTTTTTCAGTTCTATTTGTATCTTTATTTATACGTGTAGTCATTTTTTTAAATACAATTAAAAATTATAAGTAGATATATATACTTTTTATAAACTAAATTTGTTATGTCGGTTTAGTCCATGAATAGTATAAATTATTTACTAGATTCTATTCTTACCACCGCTAGCCTTCTTTTTTCTTCTTCTCCGTTCCTTTATGTTCTAGTTTATCATATACAATCATAAATATAACCAGACCTCTTCCAAATTATTTTCGTGCAAAAAGGCATAGTCAAATTACGGTCTTTGGTTTCAATCATTACTAAGGTAATCTTCCTTTATTAGTATTACTTTCGAATTCATTTTTGTCTTTCATGAATTGTGTATATCCAACTCTTGGTTTCCGATTATAAGAGTATATATGTATGTACTATGATTATAAGTGTCAAGTTATATGTGTGTATGGAAACTCCATTTTGCTATTAATTATTCGAGATGGTTTAAGCAATCTAAATTTAGTGGACTAAGCACTAGTGATTTTAGTACTGAACTCAAGTTAGTGTCATTTTTTATATGATTTGTTTTCTTTGCAATACACACACACACACTATATATATATATATATATATATATTTATATATATATAGTGTGGAGACAAAATTAAACAAATCAAATCCTTGAACTTGCGTTCATATCATTTGCGTTGGATATTGTGAGGTATATTTAAAGAAATTATCATTCTGAAATTATATAAATACTTATTGGTGGTATTTACTTGAATTAAGTTATGTTGAACGTATACTAAGCAGAAAGAAAAATATAAGTTTTTGATTTGATCATTACTAGTTAATATTTATTTTTTACTGAATTGAAAATTTTCTACTTGGTGCTTAGCTTTAGAAGTTTGCACATAAACTTTTCGTGTCTTACATCGATGATTAATTAATGAGTTTCATTTTAAATTTAAAACTATTTCTAACTATTTTCAAGGATTCTGTTTTTGTGTATATTAATAAGTTGAGAGCAAATTACATTTTGTGTCATTAGATTATTTTAATTATATCAGTACAATGGTTGATAATTAATTGTCCTTGTCTCATCTTTCTATTTGAAGTTTTCGTAAGACTTAAAATATCTGTGTGATAATTTTTGTAAAGATACATGTATATACGTATTTAGCAAAAGTTAGAGTTGAACCGAGAAATGAATGTCTGGGGTCTAGTATTGTAAACTGATTTCACATGACTATTTGTGGAATATTATAATCCTTAATAACTATTTGTGTAAAGCATGAAAATCAAATTATTCTCAGTCTAAATATTTTGTTCCATATTATACTTTTTTCTCATTAACTTGTAGTTTGTATTCCCATATTTTGAAACATAATAACAATGTAAATATGGACTATATTTAGTCTAAATATAGTCCATGTTTATGATTTAAACTTATTTATTATTATGTACTTAGTGGTTATAGAAATTTATCTTTTAAATAATAACAATAATAATAGGAGTACGTCAACTGTACAAAGAGCGAAGAGTATTTTACAGAAAAAGATAAAACAAAGAAGTTCAAGATCGAGATAAATAACGTCACACCTGCAATGTAAGAAATTATCTGTTTATGTGAATTTGTGGAATCTATGAATATGTGTGTATATATATATATATTAGTCATTCTGCTTTGCATGAGACATGAACATGTGGTGTATTTATATTGCTTGATAAGTATTGGTGAATAGGGTATGGCAGGCCAGTGCCCAAATATGTGATATGGTTCTTTCGGAGACATTCTGGTTCCTTCGGGAATATTCTGGTCCTTTCGGGGATACTATGGTTCATTTGGGAATACTCTGATGGCGGTATGGGTGGACCTCTGCTGTATACAGAGGGGATTTTCTAGGGCACGAGACCTCCATATAGCTCATGATATGTTATACGCTCTATGAGTGACTCAGTATGTAATTCAGGGTCTTGTCAGGCAATGCAATATATACAGGGATCCCAGTCATATAATTATCTATTATTTGTCATGTACACTCTGCATCTGCATATGTTACTTACTGAGTTTTATACTCATTAATATTCTTACATTGCAGAATGTATAGATAATATGTGAGTTAGAGAAGGAGCGCCGACTTTCCGACTGCGGCTTGTGTATATGAGCATTTTGACGCTGTGGTTTTCTGATAGACAATTTTGTACCTATTTTGTGTGTGTACATTATGTAAATTTCATGAGAGGCCCACTTTGAGAGGGTGTATATATGTATATATTACAGTATGTATAATTATGAGTAGGGTTTTCCTTTTCTTCTAAAAAGTTTAAAAGTTTTAAATTTTCTCTTATCAGTTCTAAGTCGAGTAACGTCTCCCGATTTCACTAAATAATTATACAAATATATTTATGCACGTGTGTTGGAACTGAGGGACATTACAATAGTAGCAAAAGCAATCTGGGATTTGATAGACAAGAATATATTTTAAAGTTTTTTTAGGAAATATCGGATATCAAAGCAATTTTAGATAAATAATATAATAATGAGGATTAATTATGCTAATATTTATGAAAGAGTCATTTATTTATTTCTTTCCATCGTGAGGGTCTTAATAGACCCCTAGGTGTAAATACTCTTTTGTTTTACAGTTTATGAGATAGTAAGATAGGATCGAAAAATAAATAAAAAATAATAGGTAAAATACCAAAAATGTCTCATATATTTTAGCAAAATATTTATTTTCACCCTTGTGCTTTTGAAAATATAAAATGCATTCCTTGACTTTGTCACATAGGGTAAAAATTATTTCTTATGACAAATTTTCATCAAATTTCGTCAATTTTTTATTAGAAAATGACCAAAGTGCCATTAGTTGAATAATCCAATTATTCACTAAATTTACAACCATTAAACTTAATTGTCAAAATTTTGAATTATAATAAATAAATTATATGATTTTTTTTAATAAAAAAACGCTTGGTTAAAAGATTAAGGAAGTAGTTAGGCTATTTGATTAATTTTAACTGAAGGTATTAGTGTCACTTTATAATACGAGTTTGTGAAAAACTGACAAAGCGATAAATTTGAGCCAATTTTATAAATTAAGGGTTTTTTTTTGTTTTTTTTTTTTAACACATGGAAGGAAAACTGATATTTTGTTATAACATAGAGGAGGTTTTGGTATTTTCCTAAGAAATATAATGCAAATATCATAATTATAATCTATTGATCTACATTTTGTCAAGTAAAGAATAAATTACGGTTTATCTCCCCACAATTTCCACGATGGCATTACTTATGTTGGTGGCAGTAGGGCCAAAGCTTAGTCCTTACGAGCTTGCTTATTCAGCCTAGATTAGTTGAACCTCTAATGATTCTAATGATTTTCAATCTCATTCTTTCTCTTGTTGTTGTTATTGCCAGTATTATCCTGGCACTGCCCACCTTGGTAATAAAATTTACTAAAAGTATTTTGTCTTCCTTGCTGAAATCTCCATTCTCTATTCCTTCTACAATGTCAGTTTCCTCTAAATTGCAATTATTCAAAATCAACATATTCTTTGATATTCTAAACAGTGATTTGTGTTCTTTTTAGGGTCTTGTCATGATTCTTGGTCTATATTAAGCCCTAATGCATCGGTGTAGGATTCCAATCCATATTTTTTCAATGGGAAACCAATGGTTTATAGTTGTCTCAAAATTGAAACTTTTCCAAGAAAATGAAAAACAACTTGGTTCGTACATGAAATTTCAATTTTCCACGGTTACTAAGAGGTTGTTTGGTATTGTTTTTTTGTTTTCTGTTTTTAGAGTTGTGTTTTCAGAATTATGAACAAAAACTATTTTACAGTATTTTCAGAAAACAATAGGTGTTTGGCAAATATTTTCTAAAAATAATTTTTAGAAAAAAAAAATTATATGAATATAAAAAATTATATTTGTATTATAAAAAAAATATTAGAGAGAAAAAGTCAAGAGAGAGTGACCAGAGATAAATTCAAGTAAAAGAATAAGAAGAGAAAATGTGATAAGAATGCACGAGGATAAAAAATAAAGATAAAAAAAGTTATAAAAACAAAGTAGTAATAAAGAATGAGGAGAGATAAAGTGATTAAAAAAAATGAAGGGATAGAAAATAATGAGGGAGAAAGTGATGAAATAAAATGAGGAGAGAGAAAGTGATGAGAGAAAATGAGAAAAGAGAAAGTAATGAGAGATAATGAGGATCGAAAAAATGAAGAGAGAGAAAGTGATAAGAGAGAGTGATGAGAGAGAATGAGGAGAGAGAGAGAGTGGTTAGAGATGGTGATGAGAGAGAAAATTACAAAAAAATGTGTATATAAAAATTATATGAAAGAATTTTTATTTTTTTTCAGAAAAAGAAAAAAAATTAAGAAAACATGTTGAAAGCAATATTTTGTTGTTTTCTGAATATTCTGTTTTCTTTAATTCTGTTTAAAAAACTGTTATAAAAGAACAATACCAAATACTTTTACGTATTCTCAGAAAATAATTTTTTATTTTTAAAAACGAAAAACTCTCTTTTAGTTATAATGCCAAACAACTCCTAAGATTTCGACGGGATCTCTAGTGAGAAAAATCAATTGTTTTTTCTTCTCATATAGTGAAAGTTCTAAATGTGTATTTTTATTTTTTGCTCTATCATTATATTATCACTTAATATTAGAGCATATAGTATTCATCAGTTGGCAATATGTTTAAAGGTTCAAAACTTTGCTTCGAAAATGAGCCGAACAATAAAGATGTTCGGTTCATTAATCCATGAAAAAAAATGGTGTTAACTTGTTAAGCACTGGTGGGGTACCTTTAGAGAGAGAGAGAGAGAGATTTGGACCTCTATAGTGGTTAACCCCTCAAATGGGGTAGGACAATTCAGTCGAACCCCTACAGTGGTTGACCCTTCAAATTGAAATAATAATTTAGTCCAAATTGTTAAAACTATTAAATTGTGAACATAATCATACTATTGTTTAAGTCATAATCCAAAAATTCCAGAGTTTTTGGTTGAAACTTGAAAAGGAAAAAAAAGCCACAAATTTACTTTTCAAAAGCAAATTAGGGAGACAAATAAGAAAATAAAAATGATAAGATAGCTAAAAACTGAAATTTGTGTTTCTCTTTTTCAGTTATTTTTTTTGTGTGTTCTCAACTAGGTACATAACATACACATGAAAATTTTGTCTGAAATTTGATGTTATTAACAAATTGTCATTTAAAACATAAATTCATTGACTAAATGAGCTATATATTTAATTCAGAAACCAAATTATCAAATTTTGAAAAGTTCCGAAACTACTAGCGTCAATATTCCAATAAAAATATTAGTCTTCTTAGTACATGCCGACTTAAATCTTTACAATTTTATTCCGAGGCCATCACACAAGTCAAAATACTTGCCAGTGGTTGCTATCAATTCTTAATCCAATTAGATTTTTCATGTAATTAACAATAAAATACTATCCATATAACATTATACTGAATTTGAAAAAAAAAAAAAAAAATTAGGGTAGTCTAATCAAGTTGAGTATTTCGCTGACAGTAATTTCTTGTGTGTTAATAGTTAATACCATTTATTTATCTCTAAGAAACTCATCAAAGCATGTATGCATCCACATCGAATGGACTATTTTGCAAAAACCGATTTGATATCGTTTTCTGTTCAATAATGTCACACTATTTGCTACCCAACTTGAAAACAAATGAGTCAGACCAAAGGGCCCTCCTCCACGTGTCCAACTGAATCATTATCCTTTCTGGCTGCCACCTTTCGTGAGTTTTTCAACTTCCCCTAAACTAAACTCTCTTCTATGCCTTTTGTCAAAATTTGAGAGCTTCACTCTTCAAATTTGACAACCTATTCATCATTCTCAAAAAAATAAAATAAAAACCTTTCTTAATTGCTCTCCTTGCACAGAGAGAGAGAGAGAGAGAGAGAGAGAGAGAGAGAGAGAGAAAAGGAGTAAATAAATTACGCATTTTATTATTATTTTGTTTAATTTTCTTTATTAGTTACATCATCACGGGTTCAATGTGAACTATGATATACTTTTCCTTCTATAGTTTCTTTAGGTTGGTTATCACACAATGCATGACACTATTGAATTGACTAATCACAACTTCTGTTTTTTAACGATAAAAAGATTATACACATATGAAAGTCACATCATATAAAATCATACTAGAATCAAGTGGTATGATTTGAAGAAAATTTGCTGATTAAAGAACATTTACTTGCAATAGTTTTTTTAATCATATTCTATTTTTTTTTTTAATTTTCTGTATATTTTATGGCAATGAGATGTTTTTTATTACAACCAAAAAAAAAAGGAAAAAAAAAAGAAAAAAATTCAAGGACCGACGCTTTGGATGAAAGCGGAAAATGCCGGTATATGCATAGTTTGGAATTATTTTCAACTATTATTTTAACCAACTTAGGACAATATCTTCACTTTGTCACAACTAAAATTATAACATTGTCCAAATATTACTCGCCGTTTATATTTAAAACTTCATTGCCTGTTTAAGCTACTATTTCTTATTGATTCCCAAAAGAAACTTATTGGCTTTCTTTTTTTTCTTTCATTCTTTCAATTGAATTGTTTATTTAATATTATTTAAAAAAGATTGAGGACTAGTATAGTTGTTTGGATGGCCATTCTTAACATATAAGTATATACTAAAACAATGAAACTTTGTGATATGCTTTGGTGGCAAATATTGGGATTGCATCCTCCCTTGTTTGGCCCCGCTTGTTAATGTATGTTTAGGCATATCACATATGTAGTGAACTATGCAACTTGGCATTCTCCACGTACCAAAAATGAGTGCCATATAAAGTGACCACCTTTTTAATTTTCCCCCTCGGAAAGTAAAAGAACCACCTTTTAAGTTAACCCTTTGGTTCAACCTTTTACTAATCTAAGGATAAAAATAAAATAAAAAATTCTCATTGAAATATTTCTCTGAAAAACTGAAAATCCGGTTGTGGGAAAATACGATCTGAGCTGTCAAGCTTTACATAATGGCACTTGGAAGTTTTTCTTGGACAATATATGAGTATTACCGGTTAAAGGTGATGAAATCCACACACATGTAGCGGCACAAGCAGGATCAAATGGTTCCAAAATAACAAGTTATGTTGCGATTTCAACAAATTGTTCAAATTTCGGTCGAATTTTAGTTTTTCAATTCACGTCCGACTAATGAAAATATGTCACATCGGATTGAAAGTTTACATAAAATGTGAAAAATAATTTGATAGTTTCAAAACTGGATAGATAATTTGAATTCTTATCACAGTAAACCCGGTATTAGTTATTCATACAGATTTTACTAAATCAACTGTCTTAGATCTGGTAACAAAGGATTGATTGGCTATAAATGATTTACTTTAAATAAAAATATTTTAAAAATAGTTGATGAGCAAATTAAAGACAAATTAAACAAAAGGTACATATAATTAAGAAGAGGCAGCCAGTAAGAGAGGGAAAAAGAAAAGAAAAGCAAAAGATATGCATATATAAAATAAATAAATAAACAAGAATAGAAATATTTGGTCTGTTGTATATAATATAGTCTAATCTAGAAAAAAGAGGCCATAGAGCAGCAGTAGCCCATAGAAAAATTCAGAACCCCTCTTCTTCTTCTTCTTCTTCTTCTTCTTCTTCTTCATTTCATTTCATAATCTTTTTTCTCTGTCCGAACCAGAACCACCACCATCTCCGTAGCCATGGCTGTAATACCTGAGCAAGTTGTGGAAACGGTGGAGGAGATCATGAGGACATACAAGTCACTCCCACCTCGACCCACCATTGAAGAGGTCGAAGCAGCCAAGTCCGTGATCAAAACAGTCGACACTGAGGAGCAGTT
This sequence comes from Parasponia andersonii, assembly GCA_002914805.1. Classification (NCBI taxonomy): domain Eukaryota; kingdom Viridiplantae; phylum Streptophyta; class Magnoliopsida; order Rosales; family Cannabaceae; genus Trema; species Trema andersonii. The sequence goes on from JXTB01000163.1 coordinate 269,543, forward strand.
GAAGCTCGACGAGATTTCGAACCAGGAGGTCCCCAAAGACGTGCCTCGAGACCTCTTCTCTGTGCTCCTGGACGTGAGGAAGACGGTGGTGGTGTTCCACAGCTATGAACAGAGAAGGGAAGCTCGTCATATTGTGGAGCTCGATAGGATGTTTCAGATCTTCGATGATCTGATTCAGAGAGCTTCTGGGTTGGTTTCTGGGGATACCCAGAATCAGAAACGTGGGAATTTCAGTGACCCAGTTGAGAAAATTGAGAGAGAGGCTGTGATTAGTGATGAGAGTTTGGTCAAGACGAAGAAGAAGAGCAGAGAAGGTGAAAAGGTGGTGGAGAGAAATGTTCCCATGGCTTTGGAGAGGAGTTCTTCTGCTAAGGCCTCTTTCTATTCAGGTTTGGTTTGAATGTTTTTTTTTTTTTTTCTCTTTCTTCTTAATTCGGTTTTGGAATTTATTTGTCTTGGGAAACAATCATTTTTAGGATTATGCATTATATTATGTTATATATAGACGCATAATTAGTTTTAGTTTTAGTTTCAATTGAGGTAAAGATTAAAGCTTGGTTTTGAAGTTTTTAGATCTTTGGTTTCTTGGGAAATGTTGATACCCCTTCTCGTGAGAGAGTAGCATGAATTTTAGTAATGGACATTAAAGAAAGAAAGAACAAAAAACGGTAGAGTGATTATAATTGTAGGTTCCCATTATCTGGTTTTGTTGATTGATAGGGGTTGACTTTCTTTCCATTCTAGAAGTTTCTCTTTATCTCCACCATCCTCTTCTTCTCTTTCGCTAAAACTTGTCTTTGCTGTTCTTATTTCCTTCCTCGACCGCCTTGCTTTCGTTATCTAGACGTGTCTGTCTGTAAATTTCTCTTGTTTTTCCTGAATTGGTCTCATTATCGAGCTTTATTAATCTGTGTCTTTCTGTAAATTTCTCTTGTTTTTCCTGAATTGGTCCCATTATCGAGCTTTATTTGTTGCTAGATTAAATATCAAAGGAGGGGCCAAGTTATTAGGAGTAATTGACTCAAAAGACTATGAACTATATGTTTCCGTTTTGTGTGTTTGAGAAAAGGAAAAAAAAAAAAAAAAACCACATGTGATGCGGTATTCGAGGCATGAATGAAATGGCGAATGAATACAAAGTTCTGCAGCTATGAAGATTGTTGGAGTAATGCAATTGGACATTATACCAGTTTAGTGCCATTATTTGTAGAAGTGGGGATAGATGTCAATTTGTTGGATGATTTTGTATTGAGACGAGATGGTTGAGTGCAGATTTCTGGAGGAGCTTTTCATGGTGGCACAGTCCGGAAGAGTGAAATTTGTGGTCTGATTGCAATTTTTTGATGCTAGTTAAGCAATGGAAGAGAGATCTTTAGTAGTTGGAGGAACCAAAAGCCTCTGCAGCTATGTGAAATTAACCATTTATGGTAAAAGAGTTATAGTCCTTAGCATAGAGGTTGACGTTAACCACATACTGTTTATCTTGAAAGTTTTGAAATTAGATACTATCATGGTATTTTAGAATCTAGTGTGAAGAGAATAAATTATTTATGAATTATCACCTGAATATATTTGGTTAGTTGCCACTATTCCAGGTTAAATATTTCGAGTCTCTTATCAATTTTGAAAATTTATTATCATGCTTGGAGCACTAGTTAAGGAGAGAGGTGGGGTCCAATTAGGTGTACTAGTGAAGTAATCTTTAGCTGCAAAAGGAGAAACCTAACTTCAACCAGTGAATAGGTGGTAGTCTAAATGAAGTGATATTGCTTGATGTTTATACTTTATAGGTGCCTTGAATTAAGAAGAATCTTCTATATATAGCAAAATTGGCATCAAATTTCTTTGGTCCAGATGATGTTAATTTATGTCGAAAACTTGAGATATTCACCAGCTATGAAAGGTTGAGCCTTTCTGCCTATGTAGATGGGACTCCAAGTGAGATAGCAAATTTGTGGCAAACACAGTCAAGATATGTAAAATTCTACTCTACTTGTCTTAATTTAATTGTGATTATGAGTCAATCTCCAAGGATTTTACTCAGCCTTACATCTGATGATAATTTCATTCCCTGTTGCTTGGGAAAGGAAATCAATTACCATTCAAAGAAAATCGGCAGAACAATTTCGTGAATACCATATTTCCTGCAATCTAGAGGCTTCAAACTCTTCATATTTTCTTTCCCCCCAGTGTACATCTATTTTGGTTGGATATTCCCTGTCCTTGTCCTTCTCTCAAGCTTCTGCAGTCAAAGCTTCTTTATTGCTTGAAAAGCATATTGGAAAAGACTAAAGTATTACAAGTTTCTTTCCCTGAGCTCTCTGTTTTGTGTATGAAAGGAATCAAAACTGAAAAATAGCTAGCTTCAGGAAGTTGATCCTAGTGCATGAGGTCTGTGCTTAGTGCTTACAACATGTTTAGTGGCTGAATGTTTTGTCTCTTTGTAATTCACTTTTCCCATATTGGTATACGATCTGGTCATGTTCTGCACGAGTAAAAGTGGGTTTCCTCAGGTGCATTTTTGGCCAATGCATTATTCTTACTTTTCTTTGTCACACCATCATGCGCTATGCGAAATGACAGTACATGAGCCAACTTGTTTGTTAAACTAGGATGAGGAAACTAAAAATAACAATCCAATGATGTTTAAAATTATCCGTGTGTATGTTTTGTATTATCAAATAGTAAATTCTGTATGATTTATTAGGTTGGTTAATTTTCTTCCGTGTCTTAATGCTGATTTGGCATTTTGGCTTTATTGATGGGTAAAGCGGTCTCGGAAAAATTGAGTCTGATGAAGGTGGCGGCTCTCATTGAAAACACTGCAAAAAGTGGATCAGTAGCTCTTGATCTTAAGGGAAAATTGACGGATCAGATGGAGTGGCTTCCTGTATCAATTGGCAAATTATCAGATGTGACTGAATTGGACTTGTCTGAAAACCGAATAATGGCTCTTCCACCCACTATATGTCATCTCAGAGCCTTAACGAAGCTTGATATCCACTCAAATCAACTAATAAATCTTCCAGACGCCTTTGGTGACCTGATCAATCTTACTGATCTTGACCTCCATGCAAACAGGTTAAGATCACTGCCGGATACATTCGGAAACTTGAAAAAACTCATCAATCTTGATTTGAGCTCAAATGGGTTGACCCATTTACCTGAGATAATGGGGAATTTGACCAGTTTGAAGAGATTGACTGTTGAAACTAATGAGCTCGAGGAATTACCTTACTCAATTGGAAATTGCACAATGCTTGCCGAGCTAAGATTAGATTTCAATCAACTAAGAGCTCTTCCAGAAGCAGTTGGAAAGCTTGAATCCTTGGAGATACTCACTCTTCACTACAACAGAATTAAAGGGTTACCAACAACTACGGGCAATCTATCCAACTTGAAGGAGCTTGATGTTAGCTTCAATGAGCTCGAAAGTGTGCCGGAGAACCTATGTTTTGCAACAGGTCTCAGAAAACTGAATGTGGGGAAGAACTTTGCAGATCTAAGAGCCTTGCCACGATCAATCGGAAACCTTGAGATGCTTGAAGAGTTGGATATAAGTGACAACCAGATTACACATTTACCAGACTCTTTCAGGTTCTTATCGAAACTGAGAGTTTTCCGTGCTGATGAGACGCCGCTAGAAGTTCCACCTAGACATGTAACTAAATTGGGTGCCCAGGTAATGCTAGACTTTCTACTTTTTCTTTCACGCCTCGATTTTTCTTTGGCCCTGTTTTCTCTGTCATATCTTATACTAAAGTCAGTTTTTTCGAATTCACCAGGCAGTGGTTCAATTCATGTCGGATTATGTTGCCAAGAGAGATACCAAGACTAAACCATTGAAAAAGAAGGGATCATGGTTCTTGTGCTGCATAAAACCTGAAGCGGAGTAAGTCCACCAAGAGCACATAGAGTTATCAAAATGATTGTCTAATTCATTTGTTTCCCAATGGCCTATATTGTCCAAATCATTCAACTATATATAGTTCAAAAAATTTCAACTTGTGTTCTTTGTTTATCAAAATAGATTGAGAGACCATGTATATATATACATGAGATCCTGTACGGTACAGTCATAATATCTACCTTGTATGATTTGTTTGATAAGTTCTTGAAATATGTTAATAGATAACGTAATAAAAAAAAAAATAATAATATTAATGACCTCCTTAGTTTTTGCCGGCTCATAAACAATGGTTATCTTCAAATTGGCCTTGTTAGATTGAGAAACATATAAATGAGCTGGATCACTATGTTGACGTTTGGCTATCACCCTGACACCC
>JXTB01000163.1:273854-287150 GCA_002914805.1 Parasponia andersonii
TTTTTTTTTTTTTTTTTTTCTGGCTTAAACTAGGAAGAAAGAAATAGAAGAAGAGATAACGGTTCTCGTCATCGGACATGTCATTATTCCTAGGTTAAAAGTGAGTCATGGTTGACCTCGTTGTATACCTTTTGTACAAAAATTTAGGTACAAAAATTGAGGTGTTGATAAACCACAATGCCTATCAGACATTGTGAGTATTTGTGAACCATCAGATTTTCATACATACATAATCCGAGATGTTTTCCTCCCGGCTGGCATAGCCTGAACTTTTTGTAATATAATAATAATATCTAGCTTTTTTGGTTGGGGGGTTGAGCTTTAAGACAGCTGTTATTTTGTGGTCACAAGGGTGCATTTATTTGAAACAAGGCCAAAAAGGAGGCATGGCATGACATGGGATTCTCAACTCTCACTTAAGAGCTACAATAATCTATGACCAATTAGCTGTCTATAATCAGATTCTCTTGTTTTCGTCAATTTTATTCATTTTATTTATTGATTTTTTAGTGGATAATTTTCTTTCTTGAAATTCTAACAAGAAACGTGTTATACGTACAACTATTTGATCTGATCTCATTCAAGGGGGTCAAGAAAACCACGCAACGTGGGACATTGTTGACTTTGTTGGTATCAAATATCAAAGATCAAAATCAATGATGTTACTAACAAAATTAATAACGAGGTAATTATCGTTGACTTGATTAGAGCGCTTTCTATCTTTCTTTTTTTTTTTTTTTTTTTCCCTATATGCTATTTATATATATATATGTACTTTTTGGCTGTAAAAAGAATCTTTTTTTTTTTCTTAAATTAAATTTCTACAACGGTGTGCTGAGCTCAATTCTGTTGTCAGCACTGAGCGAATCTTTACTTTGTTAAGACTGGGAGTTTGTTCATCCAGGAATGTTCACGATAAGATAACCCTCCTTTTATTTATTTGTTTATTTGCATGGATAAGATAACTATTTATCATGCTTAGTATATATTTGTTTTCTTGGAACATGTTTTCTCTATGAGTTAGATTGAGAATTTAATAGATCCTAATCTCATATTTGAAGGGATTTATAATAATAATAATAATAGAAGAAAATTTTCTTTGGGAGGGGCAGTTTCTTTTTCTAACAAGGGATAGTGAATAAATCTTGAGAGAAAAAGAAAGGAATGACTGTGAATAAATCTTCTGTCAAACAAGACAGGTAGAAAAATTTAAAACAAAAAGATTAGTAAGGACATGTTCAATAATTTTATAAGTTAAAAGAGTTTTAAGTGTAAATCTTGATAATAAAAAAAGGAATTAGAATTTTAAAGTTCAATAAAGCAGAATCTATTTGCTAGTAAACTAAATTTAATGTAAGCAATCTGTTAGCAATCTCCTATGAATAGAATCAAAATTAATGTAGTTAAAAAATACCGGTAGCAAGTGCCTTGCCTTCGATATGCGAAGTGTGTTTCAATTTTAATTTTTTTTTTTTTTTTTTCCCTTTTTTCTTTCCCCCGCCCCACTTCGGCGCCTTGAATATTAAAAAAATAAATAAATGTTTTGCATTAGTTTGGAGCTTAGAATGTGAGTATGTCTCATGAGATTGCAACCAAGTAGGGTATCTAATACTAGCGATGCTTCCATGTTGGACAAAATATGTTGTGTGGGTAGAGTAAGCTACCACGTGGGATTGCTTCCCTTTTAAGCACCTTATATATTGATTGCAAGTTCTGTTTTGTTGGAAAATGATCCAAAGTTTATGAGCACAACATACAACTAGTTTAAAATCTTTATAGAATAAAACTTGTTGAATTAATTCATTATATATAATATATCAACAAATTCGTATCTACAACTAATTTATGACTCTTTTATTCAAAANGTTTTTTTTTTTTTTTTTTTCGCTCAATATGTCACTTGTATAATATGTTAATGAGATTTCAGCAAGCATTGAAGAAATGAGATGTAGCAGTATCTGATTGGAAGCATATTATAGCTATATTTACTAGCCGACTAGTTCACACACCCAATCTATTTTGTGCGTCGAGCACGGGTGGAATCATTGACTCCTCAAGACAATACATGGACAGGTGTTGCTCAATCTTTACTTTGAGGGATCACCATAAATATCTCACTTTTCTCACATATTGCATAAGCTCTAACATTTTTTAAAGCCGCTTCACCTACCAGACTTTCTCAAGTTTTCTTTATGAAATAGACAAATATATTTACTACGCCGCCAAATACTTTCAAATATTTTTGTGGCGAGTGATAATCATAATCAAATATCTTAATTATCAAATTTTCTTCACAAATTAATATTTCTAATATGGGACACAAAATTACTGCACTGGCTAGTAAATAAAATGTTGATAAATATTTGTTTACAGTTAGCAATTTCATGTGATATCGCTTGTATTATATATATATATATGATTACCAATCTAATATTTATTTTTTATTTTGCCAATTTAATATGTATGTTTTATTTTTACTCACATGTAAGTATTTTTTTTTAGCCATTAAATCATCATTTATTGGTGATCCAACGGTTATAATAAGATACATAAAAAGATATACATTATTAATGTTATTTTTCTCTTTTACTTTTTATTATTAAAAAATATATATGATAAATTTTCATTAGCTAAAAAGTAAAAAAAAAAAAAAAAAATTTACTGAATTAGTGCTTTATATATATATATATATATTTACGATATATGCTTTTGAATTTTTAATATGCTCGGGGTGCTTTTTTGCAAAAACTAGCTAGGCATAATGAAGACTAACTATATGTGAATAAATTTGTGGACGTAATCCAACACAACGTGTTAAATATTTAGCATATTGACACACGCAGTAGTAGGCAAGGTATAGACGAGATTATTAGTGAGAAAGAAAAAGTTATATTCAGTATATTGTCATTTACAAAGGTCTGCTAGTCTTCATTAAGAAACTTAATAACTAAGATGTAAGCCACCTTTCTACAAAACAAGAGACCACTTGTCAAAATCATAATGTGGCATGTAAAAAATGTTGATCTCTTAAACCTTTGACACTTGGCCTAAATCTTTGTGTTATATATTTTTTCCTATATCTAATTTATTTTGGTCTTCATAGAATCCATTAATGATGTTTTCAAACATTTCTTGCAAATGTAAGAATATGTGGAGAAAAAAGTCTTACTTTTAGAAGTGCAGTCTTATTGGTATGTCCCAACTAGATTGGCACTACCTAATTGAGACTAAAGCAAAATCCAATAGAGAAAATCTCTAGAAGGAAAAGAGCATATCTATTGTGTACGAGCGAGGATATTGCTGAGACTAATCTTGACGAAGCATTGGACGGTACATGAACTAGTTTGCATACTAATTGTGCATCCAAATAGTCAATACAATGTATCAATTTACAAATTCTTAATTTTAATATATTATTTTATAGTCTAAACTTCAGACTTAAAACTGTAGAATATCCAAACTTCAAAGTTTTTTTTTTTTTTTTTATAATTAACCATAATGAGTAATTATAAGTGTATCTATTAAAAATCAAAACAATATATGAGAAAGTATGTTTCGCTTATCATGATTAGTAGGCCTTAATCCCTGGTTTTAAATATTATGTATAAATAAAAAAAATTTAGGCAAATTTTCTAAATTTTTGTATTAACCACATATTTTAGAAATGATTTTTTTTTTTTAACGATGGGTGGATTATATGCCCGACCGATGCTCACCCATATTCCATCAGGTAACGTCTCTCATTTTATTAGTTTGACTTTCAAAACGTCATCTGCATTCGTGATTATATTTTGGCTTCTTACATAAATTCAGGCTATAGTCTAAAAATTGAAATATCCTGGATGTGCTGAAACTTTTAAGAAATCTTGGATTTGTCTAGAAAAATTTCCACTCTTTAATAATATTTGAAAAATATATTTTTTTAAATTGGCACTTTTCAAAAGTACTCGAAGTAACCAATCAAGTTATTTAAGTCACTTACTCGGGGTAACTAGTCTAATTTTCTCAAGAAACTTGATCAATTATCTCAAGTAACTCATTAATTAATAAAAAGTGATATTTTAAAAATGGTATTTTTATAAATAGTTCTGAGATTTTTCATTTTTTTTTTTTACTTTACCATAAAAGACCAAATTTTCTCATTATATTGTGACTTAGTGTTTATATTAATGGCTTGTAAAGAAGCCTATAAAGTTGCCCCACAAAGGATTGTTGTACATAGAGTATTTATAAGAAATAGCCTTTTTTTTCATATCAATTTGAAAAATAGCCACTTTTTATATCTATTTAATAAATGACTGTTTTATAATATTATTTTGATAAATAGACATTTTTTACTTGATCTATTTTTTTAAAGTTAATCAATTTTATATAAAGTAAATCAATTTTGTGAAAATGTAAATATTTTTTTTTAAAAATGAATTAATTTATTTTGATATACTAAATATGAAAAAGTTTTATTTTTAAATTCGGTCATTTTTTAACAGTATTTGAAAAAGATCATTTTTTACAAAAATGATCCAAAATTTGGCCATTTGGCCGAAGAGCCCTTGTACAATTTTGTATGGGTTATGATGGCTAGAAACCTTGTTTTGGCCATTAAGTGTAGCCTTCTTTTTTGAGAAAATAACATGGATAGGTCTAACTTAGTCCTAAATAACTTTTCTGTGTATTTTTAAAAAAAATGATATTTAAGGATTTTTTAAAAAAATGATATTTAAGGAATATCAATGATGTCTTAACCTATAATCAAGAGCTTCTTGACCATAAAAAAGCCATTTTGGCCTAATTTAGTCCTAATCATATTCTTTTCTCTCCTTTTTTAAGGAAATTATACCTAATAGAACTTTGTATGTTTTTGGTTTTAAGTTTAGCATTTTCTATGTTTTCTTTAGTTTAATAGATTTTTTTAATGATCTTCCAAATCTTAAAGAGTAGTGAGTTATTGATTTGAATGTGATAGATCTTTTTAAATATTTTTTCGAATTTTAGATAAGAGTCAAATTTACCTAGTTATGGACAAAACTTGAGACCAGATAATATTGTGAAACGTCTTCGGAGGTCCGACCATCAATTTAGAAACTCAAAGAAAGTATAAATTTTCAATGAAAAAACAAATCGTAAGAACTCAATAAGAGAAACTTATTGAAGAGAGAGACTCGGATGTAGTAATTCCTGAAAACCGAGAGAAGTTTTGGAATATTGAATTGTTGTTGTTTTGAATGTGATAGATGTTACAAACTTTTTTTTTTTGAAGGGGGATGAATCTGACTAGGAGTACTTTCGACTAAATGACTTTTTTAAGGGTGTCACAATGTCATGTTATATGAAAGTTGTCATACATTATCTATGAACGCAAAATTATGAATTTTTTTAGGATAAATCAATTGTCTAAGTAGTGTTATAAGTCATACAATACTGTAACACTCTTAGAGAGGCTATTTTTCCAAAAACGCTTCTAAAAAAGTCATCTTAGTCCAAAATTACTACTATTCATGGCAATTTCCCTACTCTATGGTCCAAATACAACATGGGCTGGATCTCAAACAGCCCAATCAAAATAGATAGAAAGAAAGAAAGAGAGAATCAAATGAACCCAACTTGAATTGCGCGAAACGGACACACCTGCCTCAACGATGGTAACAACACAACAAATATTATTAAGAAGAAGAAAGCCAAAGCTCCATTTCTCAATCCCTGCCTCCACGCACTCCTCTCTCTCTCTCTCTCTCTCTCTCTCTCTAAAAGTTGAGCAAACCAAGCGCCGATCTTCCCCGATTTCTCTCTGTGAGTTTTTCTATCTCTTCCCCCAATCCACTAATCTATAGCTTTTCATTTCAATTCCTGATAATCCATAATTTTGTTTAATAGATTATTTATATATATATATAATTGAAATAATTTGGTTGTATATCTTGATATTCGCCATTGATATTGATATTGATGGGTTGTACTGTGAGAGAGAAGCATGTTCGTACAAACCGGAGGACCCGATCTGCGAGATACGATATTGATTCATGTTGTGTATTGGACAAAGCTTTCATTTCGAAATCCGTACTCGAATCGGGTATAATCAAACCATTCAATAACCATCTGGGTTGTTCGAATCAATCGACCCCCCAAAACCCTAGTAATAATAATAATGATAATCTCAATGCTTGCCCCCAATCCAGTTGTGAGGATAGTGGTTGTGGGTACTGCACCGAGGAACAACTGGAGGAGATTTTGTTGAAAAACTTGGAGTTCTTGTATAACGAAGCTATATCTAGGCTTGTTGCGTTGGGTTACGATGAGGAGACTGCGCTTAAAGCGATTTTGCGAAATGGGCATTGCTATGGTGGCATGGATGTTTTGACCAACATACTACACAACGCCTTGGCTTATTTGAATGGTGGTTCTGGTGGTAGTAGTACTGATGGGAATTCTTCGGATGAGTTTGAACCCGTTTTCGCTGATTTGAAGCACTTGGAGGAGTACTCTCTTGCGGGTATGGTGTGTTTGTTGCAACAGGTTAGGCCTCTTTTGAGTAAAGGAGATGCCATGTGGTGTTTGCTAATGAGTGATCTTCATGTAGGTCGGGCGAGTACCATGGAAATTCCGGTTCTCCCTTCCTCCGGTGGGAATGCTGGTGGTGCTGCTGCGTCTGGTGCTGCTGACAATGTTGGTACCGGTAGCAATTCGGTTGGTGTTGTGAGTCCGGTACTTTGTAGGTTTCACAGTGGTTGGGGTTTTGGAAATGGTGGAGATTCTGAGTCTCCCATTCATGGCTTTTTCTCTAATGGTGGTGAGCTCACTTTGCAAAGAGAAATTGAGTGTCCAAAAAGGTTTAACCTGTCTCCTTCAATGAAGACATTGCTGTCAAGGAATGTTGCAATGTTTGCAGCTGGTTTCAGAGCTAACTCAAAACGGTTTCAGCCACAGGCAGAAGCTTGCTCGAATACTTTGGCCAGTGGGACTGCGTTGGTTGGATCAGGTGCTGAAGTTCCTGCCGAGCAGTGTGAGGAGCCTCGGAATTCAAAGAACCAGGATGCTGTTAACTCGGTATTAAGTAAATTCCGCAATCTCAATCTTGATGAGAATTCGGAGCTAGTGGCCGAGGATCAGAAGGATGAGATGATAGTTACTCTGCTTCATCAGATCAAAGAGCTTGAGAGACAAGTGAAGGAGAGGAAGGATTGGGCTCACCAGAAGGCTATGCAAGCGGCTAGAAAACTGAGTAATGATCTTAGAGAGCTTAAGCTGTTAAGAATGGAACGGGAGGAGACTCAAAGGTTGAAGAAAGGAAAACAAACTCTTGAGGACACCACAATGAAGAGACTTTCGGAGATGGAGAATGCTCTAAGGAAGGCTAGTGGTCAAGTAGACCGAGCAAATGCTGCTGTGAAACGCCTTGAGACTGAGAATGCAGAAATCAGAGCAGAGATGGAGGCTTCTAAATTAAGTGCTGCGGAGTCAGTCACTACCTGTTTAGAGCTTGCGAAGAAAGAGAAAAGGTGCTTGAAGAGGCTTTTGGCTTGGGAAAAACAAAAAGCTAGGTTGCAAGAGGAGATTAAAGATGAGAGAGAGAAGATTTCACAGGTGCAACAAGCTTTGTCTCGGATCAAGCAAAGTCATAAGGAAACTGAGGTGCGTTAAATCCTATTTATGTCTCTTCTTACCGTCTCCATCTTTCTTTGCCTGGTTAGTGGTTAGGCCGAATCTTGTCGTGGTATGCAAATGAAGTGATTCATTTGAAAGTAAACTCGCATGTGATTGTATGTACATTTAAGGGATTAGAGAACTAAGTTTAGTAGTTTCATTCATTTGATTCTTAAACAGTTTCCTACTTAAACACCATAATTGTTCATTGAGTCTCCACTCACAAATATAGATATAGAATCAAAGTAGAGCTAATAGAAAGAAAGAATGTTGAAAATGCAGCAGCATTTTAGTCTTAGAATTTGCATGCATAAACCTGGGCTCTCCACCTTTTAGTGTTGGGTGTTCAACACTGAATTCAGATTTTCTGTAAGGAATAACAGATTTGTTTGAGTAGAAGTTGTATTCCATCATTGTTGGTAGTATCACACAATAACCATTTCATGTTCTGTGTCCCGAGGAATTTTAGCTCTTTGGGGTTATTGGATGGTTGTATTTTGAATTAGTTTTACTAATTTTGCTGAAATGTGCTGCTATTTCATTGTGGGTGATTCATATGACGAGCCACTCCTGCACTTATGCTCTTCTTCTAAATTTGGAATCAATCATTATGCTTTGATATGAGTTATCGTAAAATGTACTTTTTGAGATGTAAATTCTTTGGTCCTAACTATTCTGGCTTTAAAGTTTATTTTTTTATTTCACCTCATTTTTCTATTTACTATAATTAAGGTTTAGATTTGCATTTGCATTAGACAAATCATAATAAAAAAATTCTGGTTAGTTTGTGATCACTGAACTCAGGTGAGTTTTCAGTAAATTGCAGCCTATCTTGTATCTTCACATTCTTTCAACAAACTAAAACAAATTGCAGATATTGCCTTGGCTCTGGTATTTGTTCCATCCATAGTAGTTTTCTTGGTGTGCCGTTCATGTTGTCTATGTAATGCTCTTCCGTTCTCACTGTGTGGAGCAATTAATTGTTTTGCCTGGACTTTTGCAATTGTAGCACATCTATGGTTTGTTTATCTTAGTTGCATCTTTGTATTCTGCTTATTACAGTTGAAGTGGAGGCAGGAGCTGAAGGCTAAAGAACTTGCCTCAGCACAATTGGAAGAGGAAAGGTGCTTGAAAGAAGCTGCCGAGGCTAGTAACAAAAGAAAGCTTGAGGCTTTGCGCCTAAAGATAGAGATAGATTTCCAGCGCCACAAGGATGATCTCCTAAGACTTGAGCAGGAACTTTCACGTCTAAAAGCATCGTCTCAGTATACCGAGTCACATCAGCCATCAAATGCTTTATCCACAGGGAGCTTTGAAGGGGCAAAACCCCAAGGAGAGACAATTGCCAAGCTCCTTCGCGAACTAGATAATCTAGAGGATTCTTCAGATAAGGAAGCAAACTCTGATAGGGAATGCATAGTCTGTTTGAAAGACGAAGTCTCTGTTGTTTTCTTGCCATGCGCTCATCAAGTTATGTGCGCTGGTTGCAGCGATGATTTTGGGTTAAAGGGCAAACCTACTTGTCCTTGTTGCCGTGTTCCAGTTGAACAGAAAATTCGAGTTTTCGGTGCAAGTTCATAGCTTGAGTGAAGAACTTTTGTGCAATACTTGCTTCTGGTATACCAAATTATATAGTTTATCTCATTTGCATACAGTCATTTCAGAGATTCCCTGCTTGAATGTGATTTGGGTACATCAGCGGAATCAGGGTGTATGTAAATAAAAACAAAGCCTTTTTCTGGATTTTGTACACAGAAACTTGGTCATGTTGGTTTGCTGTCGGCTTGATCGGTAGCATAAGCCAATTAAACTTGTTTCTGCTGGAAATAAGCCAATTGATCTTCTTTCATAGTCATATTTCAACGGAAAAACATATGAGCCATTTATGATGCACTAATATTGTTATCTCTGTTTCGTGTGCTTGGTAGGGACAAATATTTCTGAAAATTTTCACTTTATTAATGAACTTTGCTTGCAGGACTTAATTCACTCGAGGTGTATTGTTTGTCCAAGTCTGATGCACACAATTTGTAGTGGGATGAATCCAACAACTTTTTAATTTTTGAAAAGGCGAGAATAAAAATTAGCGTGTCAAAAAAGATGTTAAAAATTTCAATATTATTTCGAGTATCAAACCCAGAGTTATTGTTTCGAGGATATTTGATTTTTTTTTTATGGTAATTTTTCAAAAAAGTTGAAAAATCCCAGAATTTGATATTGTTTTGAAAAATTCTGGATTTAATTATAAAAATATTATTTTTGAAAGTATTTAGAAAAATGTCACTTCTTATTAATTGATGAGATACATAAGCTAGTAATCGAGTTACTTAAAGTAATTATTAATTGATGAGATACATAAGGTAGTAGTCGAGATACTTAAAAGTAATTTGATATTAATTTTGAAGAAAAATACTATTTTTTAAATATTTTTAAAAATTGATATTTTTTTAAATTAATTTGGAATTTTTCAAAAAAAAAAAGAAGAAAAAATAGTCCATCCGAGATTTTTTAATTTTTGGTATTTTGGGCTTAGAATTTTGTAAGAAGTACTATTGTTTTCCTAGAAAAAAAAAGCACCTAGTTTTGCCAAGTTTGAGCACACAAGAGAGGTGAAATTAGTAACATTGGGATTTTATATATATTTTAGTATAATTTCATTAAAAAAATTGGTCAATTTTACTAATTACTCGGGAATTATGATTTGAGTAAAACTTATTTTTAGCTTATGAGCTTTATACCGAATCATATTTTGGCCTCTAACTTTTAAAATAGCCCATTTAAGGCAATATATGAAAATTTTTCAATTTAGCCCTTCTTTTACTCTTTCATTATAAATGGATGGAAAGTCTCTATTTTAGTTTCTGAATAATTATAAAATTCTATTTTGATCCCCAAATTTTAAAACATCCCTCTCTTGGAACTCGATCCATCGAAGTTTTTAATTTTCATTCATACAATGATTTTATTTCAAACAAACAAAAAAGAACCTGGGTCACTCACATGAAACTTTTAACAATGATATATTATACAGTTTACAAGGAAAAATTGAGGTAGTAGAAATTTTATTTAATTCATATAGGGGCCAAATATAAAAATTACTAATGGATCAAATACATAAAAGAAATAACACATTAACATTTATAATGTTGACGATTTTCTTTTTGACAACTTCTATTTTCGTTTTATTTTTTTTTTCAATGTATGCATCTAAAGTTGTTTGTTTTTTCTTATGTATATCTTTTTTTTTTAAAAAAAAAAATGAGACTTAACTAATGATCACCACTTATTATAAATTTAAAGGAAAATAACACACACACTCTACCAAGGTCTGAACTTGTATCTATTTATTAACTCTATTTTTTTTTCTTTTTATGTATAATGGACAAAAAATTTTGGATTTTATTTATGTACAAATGATGAGTTATATACATATATAGTAACTTTTATGCATATAAATGTTGACCTTTAAGTTTCCATATATGCACACATTAACTTTTGACTATATCTATTATTTTTAGTTTATAAGTCATACGTGTATCTTATTTAAAAAGAAAAAATACAAGTATTAAATGGTAAAACTCTTTTTAAATTATTATATGTTCATTTATTGATAAACTAATAAATTGTTTATTTATTGATAAATAAATAACTATTTTCAAATAATATTTTTTTTCCCAATTTTAATAGTATAACTTTATAGAGATTTTATGTACTATGACTATAAAAGTTAACCTTTCAACTTAAAAATATATTCTATTGACAAAAGAGGAATATTAATTATACCCATTTTTACACTTTCTTATTCTTAGTGCCTGATACGTGAATTCCACTATAATTTATAATATTGTTAAAATATTAAACTAAATAATGGCATCCACACCATAAATAGTGAGACTTGAAATAAAGAAAGAAAAAGAATATGTTTAGCAATCCCTTCTTTTTGTAAAAATGTGTAAAATAATATATCTATTATCTATAAGTATGTAAAAAGAGCGAAGAAGTTTGCATCAAAACAATATAACTATTATCCATAGAGCATAAAGAATCTTAAAAAGAGAAATTGGGTGAAATATACTACTATAATAGTGAATTTTAGAAAATACACTACTATTAATAGTTTTTAGATAAAATACACTCTTTTTAAAAAATAAGGTATAAAAAGACTTACATACACTTAGGTATAGGGCACCAAACAAGAGTGTCGAGATCTGGACAAGGTGTCTAGAAACTTGACAGAAAAAAAAAAGTACATCTAAGTGTTTAGTATTAGACAGAGTATCGAGCCGCGCTAGACATAGATGTCGAGAAGCTAAACAATGTGTCTAGAAATTTGATTTGAAAAACTATATATATTTGAGTATTTAGCACCAAACAACGCTATACAAAATATCTAATAACTCGACTTTTCCTATGTAGTCAGAATGTGAACCCTTAATGAAATAGTGATATGGATATTTTTGTATTTTAAATAATTTAAAACTTAAAAAGATGTACTCGTCAAAAAATTATTGTAAAGGGTGTATTTCCTAAGATACACGATGCTAAAGGTGTATTTTGCAAAGAACCTTACTAAAAAAAGGTCTAAGTAGCTCACTGTTAGATATTTTTCTAAACTCCATTTTTATTTTCTATTTTTCCTTTAAAAAAAACTTATTTGCTTTTGTGCGAACGTAACGTGTTTATCAAACAATTCAATAATTTTCATGAAATTTTTAGCCTTCTTTATAATAATTACTTACTTTGAATTGAATTATTAGAAAAAAAAATACTCCAATTTTATTATTATTATTTTTTTAATGTTTTTTTCATTTTTTTCATTATTTTTTTAATATATTTTTTCCCCTTATTGGTTAAAACTTAAGAGAGGAGAGACTGATAATCTCCTAAGTTGTTTGGTAGAAAGAATAATGAGTAGGAAGAATAAGTAGTATTTATTTCTAAAATTGTTATATTACCCATTTTAATATTTTTTTAATAAATTTTTAAGGTAAATATATTAGTTCCCACTCTTCCTTTTTCTTTTCTACACTAATTCCTTCAAAATGGGAGGATGACATTTGGTGATCCCGAAGGGAGACATCACCCCTCGACCTTTCCTCTCCCAAATACTTTCCCTTTACCAAATAAGTGATTGGAGCTCTCATTCTATTCTCGTTTACCCTTCCAAAAATTAATCATATCAAACATAGAGTAAAAATCAGGGCCAAAGTAGGACTCGACCCGAAATAACTTGATTTTAATAGGAAAATTAGGTAAAATATACCCATCTCAATAGTTTTTAGATGAAATACACAACTTTTAAGTATAAAAAGACTTTTATATCTTTAAGTCGAGAGCTAGACAAGGTCTCTAGGAACTTAACAAAAAGGAAAAAAAATATACATTTGAGTATTTCGCACCAGATAGGATGTCAAGGATACTAGACATTATATCAAGTAGTGCCAAATAAGGTATCCAACAACTCGAAAGTGCTAGACAGGATGTCGAACGACGTTGAAAAATGCGTCTAGCAACTCAATCTTTCATATCTATTTGGAATATATCTTTGATGAAATAAGTGCTTGAGACATTTTTGTATTTAAAATAATTTAAAACTTAAAAATGTGTACTCATCAAAAAATTATTAAGAATACTATATTTCTTAAAATATACTATAGC
>JXTB01000163.1:287163-320452 GCA_002914805.1 Parasponia andersonii
TTAAAACAATTTGGGACTTACCTTGGCATTATTACGCATAACCTTTTTTTTTTTTTTGAATGGCAATATTATTATTCATAACTTAAGTCATAAAAGATAAAAGTCATTGATCATTAATCATATCCAATTTAGCACCGCGTTTCTTTTCCTAAAGTCTCAATTTTATTTTTAATCATATCCAATCATATCAAATACTTATTTTTTTTTTAAAAAAAAATCATATCATATCAATTATCAAATATTGCTTGAACTAAAGAAAAAAAAATAAATAGAAAAATTCACTTAAGTAAAAATTGTTTATGTCAACAACTCAGAAAAAACATGTCCCCACCCAAAAAAAAAGGAGAAAAAAACTCGGAAGTAAACACGCTTTAAGAAATGTTTTGTCGATAACCAGTTATAACATTTTTATAATGTATGACACAATTTATAATTGTATCATATGTGCCTGAAATCATTTGGATGTTACACAGGTCAACAATTTATAATGAATACAAATTTAATAAAGAAAGTACTATTAATCATATGGGTTTTTAATTGCATTTTCATACTTTAAAAAAGTAAAAAAAAAAAAAAGAAAAGAAAAGAAAAGAATGAATAACATGTTTTTAGATTGAGTATTGCTCTATTTATTTATTTATTTATTTATTTTTTCTATTTCTTACGTCCTTTAGTCATTTTTTACAATGCACTTTTATGTGTTATTACAATTTAAAATAATCTTTAGCATGCATAAACATTTTAAGTTCATCTAACGTCCTTGGATAATAATATATTGGATTTCTTTCAATATCGTAACTTGGAACTTATTTTATAAAATGTTACAACAAGGATTACTTACCATTCTCATGGATTCAGAGAAAATTAGATTATGTTTCAGTCGTGAATTTCGAGTTTTGTAGATTAAGAAGCTCAATACAAGTTAGAATTCGAGAGTGTGTTATTTGTCACAAGGCATCTTCAGAGAATGAAACGGAGTCGCCACAGTTTATTTGAAATAACAGCAGAAAACTAGCATACAACAAAATCCTGGCAAGTGCCTCCTCTATACTGACCTCTATCATAAAATAAAATTACATAAAATAAATTTGACCAACCAAAATTCTATCCTAGTTAACTCTCACAGCAAAATAAAAAGAACCTCATTCGGCTTCCGAGTCATCACTGTTGTCATCCACGTACACCTCATCCTCGCTGTCCGACGTATTTTCAGCTTCCTTTTTATTCCTCTCTTCTTCCAACTCTCTTTCGGCAGCTTGAGACTTTGCTAATTCAAGTCTAGAACTGACTGAATCCCATGACACAAGTTTCTCTACGAAGAGTGATATGTAATCATGTCGTCGGTTCTGCAGGAAGAACAGTCATGATTATGTTCAGAATTGTCTGTGCTGGATAGCCTGAATAGGTTAGGTGATCATATTGATTGAAAACTGATTTTCATTTGGACATTATAACAACAAACCTCACCTCAAAATCAATGTAGTAAGCATGCTGTTAAGAAAAACCAAATCCACAAGAATAAAGTTAGTAATCAGTGATCAACATTTACTTTTCCATACAATATTTCAGTTTGACTAATTTAATTTAATCAGAAATGAACATAGTAATTGCCAATTACCTCCCAAACGTCAATGGTAAGAAGGGGCTGCATGAAATGAAAAACAAATATCATTCATTATACGAAAAGAAGTAATTCCTACTAGAATCTCACATTTATGATAGGCATGTTATAACAAGAATAAGGGATTTTGTCAATCAAAAAACTCACGTAATAGTTCCAAACAAGTGGGTTTACAGCATTGGGGCTCTTCACAATAACAAGCTTTTTGTCTAGCTCCGATGGCCTAGGATTTAATGCGTTCCCGACATCAAGTCTACCAGTTTTGTCTAGACCAGAAGAAAAGACAACCGATAATAATTATAACCGTATGTACTAATTCACCAACTAATATAACAGAAGCATTGGTTATATCACTCACATGCCAGCCAAACCCAGCCAGATCCAAATTGTGTAGCTGCAGCTGTCCTGAACTCTCCAATGAACTTATCGAATGAACCAAAATCTCGTTCAATTAGCTCTAGAAGCTCCCCAGACGGCTTTCCTCCTCCACCTGGTTTTATGGATTCCCAGAAGAAGTCGTGGTTCCAAATCTGTAATAATAATAATGTATTTTATCTTCTTTCTTTAAGAAGGCAATTGGGAAAGTTTAGGAATGACACTAATCAAAGAGAAATAAAGAATTCTATATGGTGTGCGCTCGTCTTTTTTTATCGACAGCCAAAGGTAGCAATCTGAAAGAAGTCAAATCCACAAACTTTACTGTAATCAAACATTGCAATACAATATTAGAAATTAGAATACTTATGACATTCATAGCATGTTTCAACAACTAGCAAAAGAGTAAGAAGAGAAGTAATCAAAACCCAATTGAAAAATCAAGTCAAATCAACAAAAACATCAAATAAAACACCTGAAAAGTAGTGGCTCTTACAAAAAAGATTCAACCAATGTTCAAATAAAAATTGCTCCGGTTAGAATACAACCCCCAAACCCAATCAAAGCATATCAACTGAAAACAATTCGAAAACACCGATTTTCTTCACGTACCTGTGCTGCATTGTTGAAAGGTGGAAGAATATCTCCCTTGTTGTATGTACGGACTATAACGTCTTCCAACGGCAATTCGTCCAATTCTGTTCCCACAATTTGCTTATTTAGATTCTCCACATAACCCCTTTGGTGCTTCCCCCAATGGTACTCAAGGGTCTCTTGGCTCATACTGGGCTCCAAACCATTCTGCCACCACAAAGCACATATTACAACGTGTCGAAAAATAATGAGCTCAGCAACGTTACTCAACACTAAGAAATAAGCCAAAAAAAAACCTATTCGGGTTAAACAAACGGCTATCATTGAGAACATTTAACAAACAGGTGGAAGGCAGTAACTTGATATCTCACCAGTGGATATGGGGGAGGCTTTAGCTCAAACTGGGCAGTGACTTTATTATGACCAGCCTTCCTTGTACAACATGGTGTCTGCTTTGCATATTATTATGACATTAAGTAAGTGTATAAGTGGNAACGTTGTCAAAGTTTTTTACCTCTTTCTTTGGGCATTGCAGTCTACGAGCTGACCCCAAATTTAGTCCACAGGTTAGCGAATAAAGCCTAGTTGTTGTTGTTGTTGCAAGCGGTGCCACTGCCACCATTTCCAAACCTCCGAAATTATTCCGAGAGCTCAAAAGAGTAATTAACAACTAGAGAAAGTAAAACAAGCGTACTACAATACAACTAACGAAAACTAAAGACTCTTGGGTTTAAGCCCTGCTCCAGCCCAACATACCCTTTTATTTTTATTTATTTATTTTTTCTTCAAGAATTGCAAACGACCCATTTGTATCTGTCGTTTGAAAAGCACCGTTTGTTTGCTACTATGCTCCTTTTCTCAATTTCACTTGCGGTTGTGTTAATGTCTGAGCCTGAATTTATAGCATGTCTCGATCAATATTGCCCCCACGCCATATCGACTTCTATAGAATGTCTCGGTACTGCCCCCGAGCTATTGAAAATTTAAACTATTAAAATCGTCATTTCGTCAGGCAAATGTTATAATTTGAAAGCGTTTTATTTTTGTAAACACAAATGAGTATTTGGGATTGCAATTAGTAAAATGGCAGGTATCGTTTTTCAACTATTTGCCTCTCATAGAGTGACATCGTAGTAGTTCAAGAGCCACAGTTGAGAACTTTTAATAATTCAAAAGATATATTGAGATTTGAGACACTCTCGTTAAACCATGACTACTTGTACTGGTTGTCCAAAGCACTTCCGTTGTATTGTATTGTATGTCCACTTTTAAACTCTCTTTTATCTCTTTGTGATAACCTTAATTGGGCTGTTAACAAGTTCTAATGAACTAGATTTCTCGAAAATACATATTACTTAAGTCTCATGGCACCGAAACCTCTGTGTCAACCAAAATCCAGTAGTGGCCCTCGGGTTTCAATTATTCTAAGATTTGACACTTTGCACTTTTATCTAAGCTAGGCTGTTTCTTGGCTTCAGGCTCCATGACTCTATGTGTGGAGGTTTTTCGTAAGAAATATTGGTTAAGCTCTAACTTTTGGGGCATGCATGCGAAATTCTAGACTCTGCCTCCACAGCTGCGAAGGGCATCTAATCTTCTAATAGGGATTTTATTCCCAATGGGAGTTGTTTTCTAATAGGGAGCACATCTTTTGTGGATTTACAAAATTCTCCTTGGATGTCATTGTTAGATGTGACAAATACATGAGCTTCCTTTAATACTATACGTTAGAAGGATACTTAGTGCATTTTATCGACCATCCCACCCGTTACTTGCTCATGGGACTTTGGGCAACTCAACACTTGGTTCTGTTCAGAATCTGCAGGGGAGTTCAATAAGATTCCTGTTCTTCTTAATCCATCCAATGATATTTTGATTTGGAACGACCTAAGAATGGGCAATTCTCTATCAAAAGTGCTTTTTAGGATGCTAATAAATCATATCTTGGTGATGAAAATTTCTTATGGAAAAGCTTTTGGAATTCTAAGCTTCATAGTTGTTTAAATTTTCTTCTTACGGATTGGTAAGAATGCCTTGACTACATATGAAAGATTGTCTGCTATATTTGGATAGGCAAATTTTGGGTGTTGCTTATACTCAAGTGGCTCAGATACCATTGTGCATTTGTTTTTGTTCTGTCCCTTTGTCAAATTAATATGGTTTGGAAGCAAGTAGAGCAAAAGGATGGACTGGTTGTCTTTTAGAAAGATTTTTCTACCTTACTCATATTAATGAGAGAGATGAATGTGAAAATATTCTCTCTTTGTTCTTCTTTTTTATATTTTTCAGTCTCACAGTCTGATACGTGAATTCCACTGTCCAGTTTAATATTTTAATAATGCAATAATCCAAAGTAGAATCCACGTGTCAAGTAGTGAACTAGGAGAGTGTAAAAGAGAATATAAAAGAGAGTGCAACTAACATTCCTCTAATCGATAATATAAAGACTTGGAGTGAGAATTCTCTCTCTTTCCAACAGTATTATGTGATGGAATCTAATTTGCAAGGAACTCCACCTTTTATTGAGGCTCTTGTTATGATCCTACAAGGGCATCACTACTCCATATTGGAAAGCACCTGAGAATGACCTCAATTGCTATGGAGTCAATTGTTACTCAGGCTATGGGGCAAAAATTACTATGCCCTTCATAATTCATTTATGGACAAATCGTATCTTTGTCCCCAAAACCATCGCCTGTATAGAGTTTTGCCTTATAAACTATTTCTCTTTGCAAAAACACCCCCCGAGTTATCAGATTATAGAAAAAAAAGTTCATTCTATTATCTTTCGTGATGAAATAGAGATATATCTTCCTATTTAGAGTATTGAAGATGATTTTGTAATAAATTCTTTACAAATGGAAGACAATAATGTGGACAGAAGGTAATAGAATGGGCTAGGTTTTAGCCTTAATGAAGGCTGTGGACTAGTCTTTTGGAGAAGAAAACTACAGCCTGAGAGGAAAAATGAAAAAAAAAAAAAAAATTAGCGCCTAATCTAGTGGTATAGAGGTGAAGGCATTAAATATGATGATAAAAATTTCAACTAATTTTGTTTTGGAGTGACACGTCATAATTTCATCTGAGTTATAAATGAAAGATAACAAAAGAGAAATTTTTTACACAATTGAACAATTCGAGGAAAATCTTTTAAAGAGAAATAATTTAAGGGTTAAATTTGGCGTAGACGACAATTCAGAAGGTAAAGATATAATTTGTCCTCATTTTTATTTTTAATTGGAAATTGTGGTTATTTTATTTACTTGCATATGCGTGAGTTTCAATTACTGTAAGTAGAAAGTTTCTTGTTTTATAGTGCTTGTTGTTGAATGCTATACGGATGATGACAAAGAGAACTAAGCAAGAGGCGTTCTAGGCAATGGTTTTCTTTATGATGCTTCTTAAGTAAATGATATGGGCAGTCAAGCAAGCAAAGGGAAAAAGCGAACTAACAGAAATTCTCATGAATGAGAAATGATTATACTCTAGTTACGGATGAGGATCAACCTTTATCTGACTAAGCTCTAGTTGTCAATGCATTGATGAGAATTGGTCTTATGTATGGGCTAGGAAATGGTTATCAGCTACAGCTACACGTTGATGAGCCTTAATCTCTAGTAATTGAGCTCTAGTTTTTGGTTGGCAATAGGCGTGACTCGTGGGATTGCTCTTCGCAGACCCAATTACAAATTTGGAAGGGGATCTCCGATGTCAGTTGCGGCTCGGCTCTGGCACAAAAGTTGCAAGCAAGCACTGCCTCCACTACTTAGTCTAGATAGACACTCTCTTCCTTCCTTGTTTGCAAGAACTTTCCCCTGAAAGTTACGAAACCGTTCCAACAATAGAGTTTTGTGCGCGATAAGGTGGCGAAAAAGAATTCTCCTTTTACTTTTTCTCACACTTCTACTATTATCGAACACCATATTTTTATGCTCTACTATTTCCCATACAAGTAATAATAAGTAGGGGTACCAAAAATAATTTACACTATATAAAACTAACATTTATTTTAATCATGTTTTATCTTACATAAAATGAGACTATACNTGACTGCAGCAGGGCTTCATAGAAAGTTACAGTTATCAGAAATTGAAGAATTGCAGAACGATGCATATGATAATTCCAAAATCTACAAGGCGAAACTGAAAGCAACCTATGACAAACAAATTTTGCAAAAGAATTTTGAGCCAAACCAACGAGTTCATCTTTATAATTCTCGATTGTATCTCCACCCTAGTAAGCTGAGATCTCGATGGACCGGTCCATTTATTGTAAAACAAGATTTTTCAAATAGTGTTGTTGAGATTCAAGATCTAACTGACAGGCGAATTTTTTGTGTAAATGGACAACGGTTGAAGAATTTTGTGGAGAGGGTAGACCAATATGAGGAGATTATTTTGGTGGCTCCTGTGTACCATGACTGATCAGGTTTTATCTTTCTGTACTATATTTTATTTTTCTTTCTTATTTTTTTTTTTTTTTTTTTTTTTTTTTTTTCAGTATGCTTCAACACCATGTTTCTTGACAAGCATATTCTGAAAGGTCTGCCAGGAGCAGGACACCCCTACAACATTTCTCCCAGAGTTAAAAATAAAACAATTAAAGAAAAAAGTTTTTATTATTTAAAAAAAGGCAAAAGATTCTTATTCTTATTATTATTATTATTTTTGGGTAAACTTCTTATTTCTCATTCTTATTTAATGGCTAGATTTCAAAGACGATTGAGAAAGGCTACACACCAAAAAAAAAATAAAAAAAAAATGAAGAGGATGGAATTTGTGTGTCCTTTTGGAACCGAAAGCAAAAATACCGTTAACCATCGCCAAAGCCTTAGACGCCATAGCCAAGTGAGAGTGAGAAACCAGTAGAAAATAAGAGAAAAGAGAGGGACCGCCATAGCTGAAGAGGAAAAACCTAGCAGTTGACCCTATTCCGGATCAATTTTCCTCCCCCATTTTGATACTGTAAGAAGAAACTTTAATTTTTTTTTTTTTGGGTGGGTTTCGTGTAACTTTTATTGTTTGATTCATATATCATACATTTTTTGTAAATTAATAGCATTTGATTCAACAATACCCATTACTTTCATCAACCCTTTTCGACGAAAACAGTAAAGATTGATCCCAGTTGAGTTGTTTGACCGAGTTTTCCGAGTCATACGAGTTACTCTTACTGACATAGCTCGGTTGAAGCAGGGCATAAATTGTAAAAAAAAAAAAAAGAAAAAAGAAAAAGAAAAAACACCCAAGTTGAGTTTGTCCTAAATGTTTGATAATCCCTGTGAATTTCTTACAGAACACTTAAAAAAATATTATGTGAAAAATGGAGTTTATATTGCTTATTGGTGTGTTTATATCTATATGAGTCTCTTTATTTGTTATATATTATGGATAGGTATTAAGCAATAGTGATTTAGGCTTATATGCAGCGAGTTTTCTGTTGCTTATTTGTTTGGCACCAAATGAATGTAGTAGTTTTCTGAAGCTAATGGTTTTTTCAGTGATTGGATCACTAGCTTCTTTGGCATGGTGAAGAATGCCTAAGAAATATCAGTGAGGAGCATGTTGTGGGATTATGGAATGAGAGAATTTCACCCGTGTCTTGGTTATCCGGTAACATTAGGTTGGAGGTGAATATTAGAGATCATACTCTTGTAATGTGGGGTAGGTCAAGTGGTCAGGCCATGGTTTGCTCCCATGAGGTTTGGGTTTGAATCAATTCCTCGAGGGGACTATCTGGTAATTGCTAGAGTTCAATAGTAGGACCTGATACAAAAATAAAATGTTACAAAATATTTAATCGGAGATCATTACTGTCAAGGATGTATACTTTTTATTGCTCCTTTTTTCTTATCATTCTTGCAGATTTAGCCAATGACTTATTTGAAAAACTTACTATATAATTACTTGTAGGTGAGTATAGGTTTAATGGCAACTGCGGTTGTATCTCCTAACTTTCTGAGAAATGCTGTAATTCCATCTCCAAAGTGTATCAGTTCTGGAGCTGCAGCTTTCAACCTTGCAGCATGCTCCCACGAAAGTTCTAGTGCTTTTAGCTGGAAACAGTATTCCCGTCGCTGTCTCTTTTATGTAACTCGACCTTCTTTGGCTAATAATTTCAAGTAAGTTGTTAGAGAAGCCATATGTGATTAATGCTACTGGTTTTGCATGACAGGAACCTGTTTCATTTTATGAGAAATTCTCTAAATTACTTGGAAGTGGAATCCCGTATCTATCTTTATATTCCTGAGTTGAAATGTTAGTGTGATTCATCTAAAATTTATGTATAAATGCGTACAAAAAATAAATAAACGTCAGGAAAAACTGATATTCCTTGCAGCTATAAAAGAAAACTAAAAGATTCATACAGTGGGTTTAACGTAGAATAAGATATCAAATTGAACGGGCATCAATATAACTCTGCTGTTGGCTTGCTATTTTCTTAAGTTTTTGCCATTTTACTTGCTTGAAGGTTATGTAGTTTGGCATCCATGGAAGCATGGACATTTTCCTGCATATCTATTTTGCATGAGATGATATTTGAGACAGTACCAATAATTTGAGGTAACCTTTTGACTTATTACAGGAAGATGACCTGGTCTATTAGGAGCAATCTGGATAGCAATGCTCTGGATCCTTCTCCTTCAAATGGTAGTAGTGGAAAAACACGACTAATTAGGGTCATTCAAGGTATCCAAAACAGGTTAGAAGCAAGAATTCAGGAGATAAGGAAAGGTTTTCCGGTAAAATTGCTTTTCTTCTTGGCGGGGTTTTACTGTGCAACTGCATTTGCTACGGTTATTGGACAAACAGGCGACTGGGACATTCTATCTGCTGCCTTGGCTGTGGTTGTTGTGGAAGGGATTGGGGCACTCATGTATAGGGCTTCTTTTCCTGTCTTAAGCAAGATTAAGAGCCTTATAACAGTCTTTAACTATTGGAAGACTGGGCTTTCCCTCGGTCTCTTCTTGGATTCATTCAAGTACGATATGGATGATGTTTTTGGATTGAGTAACCGCTTCAACTGTGAGTTCAATCCATTTTCCTTGTTCTTGTGACACTAGGCTCTATCAGATGTTGTTGACAGATGTATTTTCTGTCCGAGCATCAGGAGAGTGATTGGTTGGCATAGGTAATCAGTACCCAACTGCTGCAACGGAAACCAAGATGAAACCAGTTTGATGCCAGCTCAAGAGAGTGAGTCAAATTATGTGTGTGGAGTTAACAGGGAACAGCCGGCATGTGGAGCCTTAGAAAACTGATCTTTTGTTGTTATGAGTTTTATCTCGGATGAGGCTCACATGGTTGAGGCTGCTCCAATTGCCATTCTCTGTCATGTTGGTTGCTCTATTTCCTCAAACTACAAGAGTTTCTTGCAATCATGGGGCATTGGGATATCACATATCAGAAACTAAACAGGGATGTGAACTGTTGGCCTAGTTTCAGAGGACTGGAGCATTTGTCATTCTACCATATGGCTGCCATTGTTCAAAATTGAGTACACTCCCCGGGGGCTAATTCTGTTTCTCCATTTGAATCAGTGCAATAGTTCTTTTGTTTATTAGCAGTCTAGGAAAATCAGCTTCAATTCTGTAATTATGGTTTTGTTTTGTTTCTTCTTCTTTCTTGCATATGCTACTATTATATGATCGGCGGTGTATAGATGCAGCAGGATAAGAAATTTCTTTGTTCTGCTTGACAGATCCAATCCAATAAGTAGTTTTACCCCTTAAAAATAGTTCTTTTTGATATTTGTTTCCCTGTTAGGTGGACTAGTTAGTTTGGTAATTTGGTCTTATGGTCAATATTTGGGAACTGAAGTAACAAATCGAATTCTCTCTTTAGATATTAGGGTGGGTATCCGTCTTGTACACTACATTTTAAAAAAGTATCCTTTATATATATATATATATATATATATATATATATATATATGTTCTAACT
The DNA here is from genome assembly GCA_002914805.1 of Parasponia andersonii. Classification (NCBI taxonomy): domain Eukaryota; kingdom Viridiplantae; phylum Streptophyta; class Magnoliopsida; order Rosales; family Cannabaceae; genus Trema; species Trema andersonii. Next base: position 297,697 of record JXTB01000163.1, read on the forward strand.
ATCAGTATTTTAGCTAATAAAGATTATAAAAGGGAACGTTTTAAGGGAAATTTGCTAAAATGGTCCATCCATTTTAGCTCTTTTATAAAGAGGCCTAGTTTTTTAAGCGTCAATTACGATCGCATGGTACTAGTTATTTACTTATTTGTTCATTGGTTTTGATTTTTTTTTTGTTCGATATCCTTTATTTGTACTTTAAAGATAAAATTTTTAAATAAAAATTTGCTAATAGAGGAAAAAAAAATTTGCTGCTTGATGACCTCAACATGCTTCTTAACCTACCCATTCACATGTTGTCGCCTCTATGAAACTACTGTGCCAAAAGATCTTTACCCTGTCACCTTGAAACTCTCTCTCTCTCTAAGTAAACCTTAATATTTTTCAGCTATTTTTGGTCTTAGCTTAGCTGAACAATTAGGAAATTTTACTTGACAAGTTGCTCAACACCCTTGTAGCATATGTCGAGTACATTTTGTATATTTAGGAGTTTTACTCAGCAAAGATGTTGAGGCACTTGAAAATAGTGTCAAGTGACTCCACACTTTTGTTCAGTATGTCGGCTTGACTTTTTATATTCTAAAATTTTACCCAATAAAGATATTGAGTCACTCGACATCCTTGTCGGATACATCGATTAGGTATCAAGTGCCTCAGCACTCTTATTTAGTATATCGACATGAATTTTTATATTCTAAATTTTATCTGACAAAGATGTTGAGCCACTCGACATCCTTGTCAGGTATATTGATTAGGTGTCGAACTAATATTGAGTGGGCAATGAGTGTGTCGAGCTAATTTTTGTAAATTCGGAAATCTTACTCGACAAGTTTATCGAGTAGCCCAATAAGCTTGTTGAGTCAATTTTACATAATAAAAATCTTACCCAATAGCTTATTGAGTGGCTCGACATTATTGTTGAGTTTCTTTTTTAACACAAATTTAGTAATATAATTATTATTATTATTATTAGGAAAACTATCATAAAATGACCATGTATTTCATTATGTATCTACAAAATCCTCTGTGATTTGAAAACTATAGGAAAAGTTCTTCGAATTTTATATTTTAATACAAAATCCTTGTAATTTTATTATTTTTGAAATTCAACTTTTTTATGTAAACTAAATCGGAAAAATTATATCACTAGTATGAATAAAGCATATAATTGATAAAATTTTGACAAAAAATTATGTTTATATTAATTAAGAACATAAACAAAATTATAATTCTATAAATAATATGAATGAAGTAAGAGATAAGTATCTGATTTTGATTCATTATATCTACAAAACTATGAATAATGAAACTTAAATTACTCGAGTAATGTAAATAAAGTGAGACTACTATAAGTAATATGTATGAGTTATTACAAATTCAAATTTTGATTTATCATATATCTTTAGAAATATGATAAATATCTTATTTTGATCTATCATATTTTCAGAACTACAAATAATGAAACTTAAATTACTCAAATAATGTAAATAACGTGAAAATTTTATAAGTAACATCATGAATGAATTAGTTTTATTACTCAAAAAATGTCAATAAAGTGAGAATTCTATAAGTAATACAAATAAGTGTATTACAAATTCAAATTTTGATTTATCATATATATATATATATCTATATATATATATATATTTATGAATATGATAAATATCGGATTCTTAGTGAGATAGTTTCATTACTCGAGTAATGTCAATAAAGTGATAATTATGTGAGTAATACAAATAATTTTATTACAAATTCAATTTTTGATTTATTATATATCTTTAAGAATATGATAAATATCAGATTTTGATCCCTAATATCTTCAAAACTATGAATAATGAAACCTAATTTAATCGAATAGTGAGAAGTTTACAAATAATACGAATAAGTTTAGAAATAAACTTATAAGTTTGATTTATCATATTTATCTTATGAATTGTATCTAATGAAATTTTAATTACTTAATTATTTCCAACTTGAATAGATTTAGAGTTCTATCAATAATACGAATAAATTATAGAAACTTGAGTGGCTTGGACACCCTTGGCAGGTGTGTCAAGCACATTTTCTACATTATGAAATTATACCCAACAAGGGTGTTGACTCGATGTTAAGTAGATTGATACATGTATTGAGTATGTCAAGTTGATTTCAAATAATAGTCTTGACTAATAACTCATTTCTAAATCGATACATCACTGCATTTATAAACTTCTTTCACCAAATTCTTATATATTATGTTAGTTTTAACTAAAATTCCTATTGATTGTTGTTTCTCTTCAACTCATTTCCACAATTCTTTAACATTTTCCCACTCACGATTGTATGAAACAAAAATTGATTTCATTTCATGTGCATTTGATGAATTATCTATGCAAAAATAAAATTCACAGATAAGAAAACATATATGAAAATATAAAGAACATTCAAAATTTGATAAAATCAATAAACTTCTATACTACTCAATAACTCTATCAAGTGACTTAACATGCCTACTGAGTGGTTTGACAGTATTTTTGGATAGGCTCAACATGATTATCGAGTTACTAAATGCACTTGTCAAGTGACTCGAAAGCTATGTTGAGCAAAAAATTATAGAGAATTTTAAGATTTAAGTGTAGTCGAGCATTGTCGAGTATTACTAATCAACAATAATGTCAAATATTGTCTAATAAGGCCAAGACCATCTCAACAAAATTGTACTTGATGATTAAACTCGACAAAGGTGTCGAATTGTACTTAACAAAATTATCGAGTCAAATCTGGATTTCTTTCTCACCAATGTATTGTGCTCCCGTATCGAGCATGGCACGTACCACACGTCCATTCACAAGCACACTAACGTACATGAGGCCTTTGTACGAGCTTTGTTTCTCCCCCGAGATTGCATTCAACAACTGCAATGGGTTTACTCGGGTAGTGGGGTTCTCCTCATCGTCTAACTCCTCATGGGAGACGATCGCATTGATCTTTCTCCTGGTGGGGCAGTCTCTGTAACAGTGTGGGCCATCACACAAGTAGCAACCGGGCTGGGGTGCGCCCTTGCTTTGAGAAGGATCACTTCTCTTAGCAAAAGATGACTCCCCTTCCTTCTTTTTCTTCTTGTTGTCCCACCTATTGCTCATCACTGACTTTCCCTTCTTTCCATTATCTTTGGACTTCTTCTTGTCAATATTGGTAGAAGAAGGTCCAAATTTGTAATCCACAAGACTATATGCAGCCGCTATTGCCGACAGTAGATCCTTCACGTTCTGCTTTCTGAGCTCCGTCTAAGCCCAAGGCTGAAGTCCGGACAAGAAGTTAAAGAGTTTAGTTCATATGAAAATGCAAGTTTTTCAAGCTAAAAAATGGTTTAGAAAATTTATATTTGTACTAAAAATTCAAATATTACTTCAAAGTACAATTTATTTCTCTTAAATAAATGAAAAAAAATAAATTGTATTAATTATTTGAAGGATGAGTTTTAGTTACTTAATTGAAAAAAATAATTCTTAGAAATGTTGAATATGGAAGATGAAAACTTCAATAGCTTCGTTAGTAGATGGAAAAACACTATAAAAAGAGATGACAAAACATTGCTAGCATTTATAGATGAACTAGCATGAAGAAAAAGGAGGAGAGAAAAAACGAGTTTTGAGTCTTAACACGAGAAAAAATAAATAAAAACATTAGCTAACAATCAAGTCAAAAAGTTTTTTTTTTACTTTTTTATTTTTTTGTTTAAGGACATGCTAGTCTCTCCAATAAAGTTATGGTCAAAAAGAATAATTCTAAAATAATAATGTTGACATAGACTCGTTGAAAGAGGCGCTTTTGCTAAGATTCTCTTTTCTAAATGGGCCATTCTCCTAAAGGCCCCTTCTCTCCTTTTAATCAGTTGCATGAACTCAAATGCTCTTTCATATATGCCCAGAAAAAAAAAAAGAAAAAAAGTTCCCAGATTGAATGAATGATTCTTCGACCAAACAGTAACAAAATAATATAAAGATCTGTAATGAAAGGCAAGTTAAGTAAAAGACTGCGCAACACTGGTTAGTTTATTTACACAATAATATTATACATGAGAAATTTTATTTACATAAGGAGTGAAACCAAATGAAACAAGATATGCTTTACAACGTATATCATGAGGTTAGACTAAATAAATGGTTCTTTGGTATTTGTAATGGTAAGATGTATATTACATCAAGGACCCCTAAAAATCTAATTCTATCATAAGATTTAGAATTTTTTTTTTTTGCTGGATAAGATTTAGCTATTTAGGCAGCTGAATATTTTTCTTTTCATTCATGTGCAACGTAAGAAGATAGCTCTCTATTTCTCTATACAAATCCTCCCATACCTTACCAACTGAGCCAACTGATCTCAAAGAGAACAATAGTTAATAGGCATTTTCTAGTATATTCATGGATAACAAAGGGCACCTTGGCAGAAGTCTCCAAGGATTTTCCAACCACATACAGAAAATCCTGCATCAAGCATCGTTACCAGGGCCTGGATATGCTGGAAGGCTCATTATCCGTTTGTCCAGAACTGGGCCTCCCACAGTGAAATGATAGAGACTTTGAAAGTTTGACTCTTTTATACCAAGAACTTCATGCACTGCAAAGCAACAACAAATAGACCTTTCATCATTACAACATTGAGAGTTCAACAGGCATGACATGGTCCCATCTGTTTGGAATGTAATTTATATTCAAATTACAACCATGCGAAAATTGAGAACATGCTGACAGAAAATTAATCATCAAGCAATAATATGAATAGTAGACTTGGTTAATTGTAGATCCCCCCCACCCTAATTGGTATCCCAAATCCGCTCACTGGGCTCAAGTAAAATATAGCTCTGCCCAACTCCACAATTTTGAGAAACATGAAACTCGTGATTATTCACAGGTAGGTGGCCTAAGTTGAATCACATCCATAATCATATAACTATGGAACAGCTTTTCACACTGAAATACCATTTAGCATAGAACTGCTAGTGGAATGGAAATCAATCAAGTGGGAAAAGAATCCATACCAGGGTCATCAAAGTAGCAGCCGATTCCTGTTGCAGAGAGGCCAACTGCATGCGCTTCAAGGTACAAGACTTGTCCTAGAACTCCAGTCTCCCAAAACAATCGAGGATACATCCACACTTGCTCGCGCAAAACAGGCTCAAAGTGAGCTATCATACCAAGACTGAAGCAGCCATGACTAGCTATTTCCTGCTTGTAGACGGATGCAATGTCTTAGCAAGACTGGGACATATCCTTTTAAGTGACCATAATTTTGAATGCTTTTATAAGAAACAACATGGTTCCTCACATATATTGTAACATGGAGGTATGAATCAGGAAACAACTCATAATTCAATCAGAAAAAAATAAAATAATTCTTGACTAATTAGTAAAACTTTCACAGTGCTTCAAATTTAGTTGTCACGTTATAATGATCAAAATACAAATTACAAAATAAGTTTCTACTGTAAAAGTAATGCTAGCTGACTCAAGCAAAACAATGTTGACATATTAGTTGAATGGAAAAATCAGACCTTTCAGCATCTTTTGAAAAAAGTTTGTAAATTGTGTACAGTTCTTTCAGACGCAAAAGCCAAAACACCCCCCTCTATACATAAACACAGTAAAGTAATTCTTCTATTAATGTGCAATAGTTTTATCTTATGAAATCATGACTATGCATATTGTTCAAAACATATATCTGTTCTCTGTTATAATCAATCACAACCAGCTTTTAAGCAACCCAACTTATAGCTTAAGAAATAAGAATTGGAGAGATAATCATCTAAAATTTTACGTACCTGATGGCACGAGAGCCGTTGAGAGAGAAGCCTATAATCACCTATGTCAAGCTCATATAAAGGAAGTTCATCAGGGCAACACTCAGGCTTCCCCCACTTAAAACCAGGCCTCATAGATTTCTTAAGCTCACTAAAATGATCTTCATTTCTAACCAAAAAGTACAGACCTTGAGGCAAACCTTGCACCCTATGAACAAACAACGCAGCATGAACCTCAGTGTCCCATGAAAGAGCCCGAAACGGCAATGTCATCTGCCGTTTCTGCTTCTCTCCATTCCCAGAACCCGAAGGAAGACAATGTAGCATGATTTGATAAAATGTACTTCTCTCCATTACAGTAACCCCATCCATGTCGACCGCGCTCCTTCGCTTCCTAACGATTTCCCTTACTGTAAACCTCTTATATGCTTCTTCACTACACAATCCACTACTCTGAAATGGATCAGCAATGAATCTATTTTCTATCTCTATAGGCTTTTTCACAGCTTCAGCTGATCTATGTATAATATCCCAACAAATATGCTCTTTACTCAGCAAATTCGGCTTACCCTTCCATTCCAACTTGGAGAATTCAGCTACGGCGGAACTCAATTCCTCATAATTAACATCAAATCCACCAACCCCGCTTGGGAAAACGGCTAAAACACAATCTGGGTGCTCAAATTCAATCAAAGGAAGCTTACCTTTAATGGATCGAGACGGAATTTGAAACTCCGGGTAAACTTCGAGGCCCATGAGCTTCTTCAAATCCTCATAGCCCAAACCATCAAGAAGCTTCACATCCCAACCAATGGCGGCCGCGGCCACCGAAACCGCCGCGATAGCATGTCCCACGTCGTGGTTGCAGTACCGAAACGCGCGTTCGCCGTACTTCCAAGCCTCGCGCCAGAAAATCGACGATAACCCAACGAGAAAAGTTTTCTCGGAAAAGAATCTGGGGAAAAATCCAGATGGGATTTCGGCTCTAATCTCCAAACCATGCTCTTTCGGAGCGTAATGGGCCACGAAACCCGACCCCGAAACGGACTCAATCGGCGGGCTTATAAGGTATGCCTCAGTCGGGTGTAGATTACCGCTACTGGGGTTAACTCTAAGCGACCAGGTCGAAAACCCAGTAGTTTTCCAAGCGGAGAGAGCCAAAGAATCGTAGAAAAACTGGGAAATAGTGGATTTGGAAATGGGTTTCGGAGGAGGGAGAGAGAGGAAGAGAGATGAGTACGGAGGAGCTTCAATAGTGGGGGTTTGATTCTCTGTCGGGTAGTGTAGGAGAGGGAGTAATGGAGCAGAGACGAACCTCCGAAATGGGTTGGGCTGGTTGGCCCAGTCGAGGCCGCGGGGTCCTCTGGAGTACCTGGAGAAGGAATGCTTGGTCTGGTTATGGTACTTGAGGACCTGGGAGAGTTTGTGATCGTTCGAGTCTTCTTTCGGGTCGGTTATGGAAGGTGAAGGTGATGATGAAGAAGACAGAGAAAACGACATCGTTGGGATGAAGCTTTTGGTTGTGGTGATGATGGTGAGGTTTGGGAGCAGAGACGAAAACGACGATGACGATGGAAGAATATGGAATCGAGTAGAGGTTGAAGGAAACGGTGGTATCATTGCCAGACTTCGCTTTTTTCGGGATGAAAAAGCTAAATTCTTACTCCGCGAGGGGCTGCTTCTTCTAGACCATGCTAGCATTGATGGTAGTTTTTTAAGTTTTGCGTGGACCGAGAACGCCTTTTAAATTACGACATGTCGTTCCATTCAAAAAAAAATACGACATGTCGTTTATTTTTAAAGGGTTTAGCAGAATAATTACCACATTTTGGACATCTGAAAGGAACAAAAAAAAAAAATCTTTCTTGGGAACACTCATTATGATTTTTCAAAAAATAATACAAAAAAATATGCTCTTCTTAAAATATTTATTTTCCTCGATAACATTCAGTGATTTTGTTTTTCTAAATATTTTAGTTATTTAAAGCCGAAAAACTAATTTAATTTTTGTAATCAATAACTAGATTTCAGAAAAACTAATTTGATTATCGGAAACCAAAATAAAAAAGTTATTGGAAACTATAAAAAAAATATTGCTTAAAATTAATTTGGTTTACTGGAAACTATAAACCAATTTAGTTATGGTTTTTCAGTTTATGATAACTAAATTGGTTTTTAGATTTCTAATAACTAAAATATTTAGAAAAATATCATTGAATATCATACAGAAAAATAATTATTTTAAAAATATCATATTTTTGGTATTATTTTTAAAAATTTAGGTATAAATGTCCAAATAAATTTTTTCTTTGATTTACGTACAAATTTGTATGTAAACTTAATTCTAATAAGATGTTTTTTTTTAATTATAATAAACTCAAGGTAAATTTGATAATTAAACCAAACTCTAGAGGGTGCTTAGAATGTTTATTATTTACTAACAATGGGACTTCTTTTATGGTACTTTGTGAAGAAAAAAAATCATCAAGGGAAAGAAACCAAAAATCTTCTATCCCTCTTAAATTTCTCCAAAGAAAGAGAATATGACAATTAGTTTCGACGTAAAATTTTCTCCGAAAAGTATGTGAAAATAGCACAATTTAAGATCCGTATTATAGATTTGCATCAAACACCTCCTTCCGGCCCAAAAAAAATGTTATAACTATAGACTAGCTTTTAGAGAATAAATGCCTTTGGAACACTAATGTCTAATCCTCTTTGTGGGTGTCAAAAACATTGGCTTCTTCCCCTTTTTTACAAGTTAGTTCGGCTATAAACACCATTAAACTTTTGTCATATTTCCTACGGGGCCAACGAGCCATTAATGTATCTTCCTCCACTTACGAAGCTTATTGAAGATGATTAAATTATAATATATTTGAACAGGAATTTATAGGAAAAATATAAAATTTTCAGACTATTTTCGAGCTTGAAAAGCTTGGATTTGTACTTCGTTCGCAATGAAGAATCCCAAAACTAACTCACAACTCTATACTCAATAAAGCTTGATCGTACTCAACATTTTGGACAAACAAATATTGGGGTAAAAATATAATAGTGTAATTGTTCATAGTAATCTCAACAATTTTGATCTCTTATTTACAAGTTAAAAGTTTGACATTTTACCAAATTTGCTAAATGGGACATACCATTTTAGCAAATTTCCCGATTAAGGAAAATTGATAGATTTGGACATTTATTAAAAAATTCCTAACACAACACCTACTCTAAGTTGTCCTTAATATTCCTTTGAATATTCCAAAATCCAAGCTCCAACTAGACAAGCAAATGACTGGCCGAAAGGGATTAACAGACCAATTCACCAAATTTATTATACTAAACAAAAAAATAAAAAAATTAACGAACAAATGAAATAACTTGTCAAAATTAAATTATTTTAGTTAAAAAGTCAAAAAATATAACTTATAAGCAAAATAAAATGTAAAAAAAAAAAGGAAAGACAACCTAATTTTTTAAAATAATTTTTTCAAAAGAAAAGAAAAGAAAAGAAAAGAAAAGAAAAGGTGGTGGAGAGTGAGATTAACTGAAGAAGCACGTAAGCGCCATTTTGCTACTTGGGATTGGGAGCGTTGTCGTTTGTGATCATCCACCCGTCAGTCATAACTGTCGTTCTTCTCAAACAATTTCCTTTCCCTCTCTGCGTTTTGATCATTCATTCCCATACGTCTTCAGAGCTCCATTTCCTCTTCCCCCCTTCCAGGTTTCCCTCCATTTTTTCAATAATATTATTGCTATTTTTCGATTATTTTCCTATAAATTATCATTGTGCTTTGCCATTTTTTGAGCTTCATGAGTTTGAAAATGGTCGCTATATTGAATTAAATAATGTGTTTATTTTCATGGAGAGAGCTCATAGTTTTTGAATTTTGAGGAATACCCATTTACTGCTATGGATAAACCTTTCTGGGTTTTACTGGAAAGTTGGTATCGTTCAAATTGAGGAGAGAGATTCGGTACTTGTGGAGCAGTCATTGCTTTGGTTGGAGCCGTTTCAATGGCGGATTCGGAGGCAAAACACGTGGTATTTGCTAGCAGTGGAAGCAATGAAAGGGACGAAGAAGCTGCTTCTTTGCCTGTTCCGGAAGCAACTGGTGGTGCCTCTGGGGTTGGAGAGGCATCCCCTGATTTGTTGAGAAACACGCCGTCGAATATCGCTAGGTTGGAGGATGTGATTGAACAGTGTGAGGGTCGAAGGAAGTATCTTAAGCAGACTCGGAGCCCTTCTGATGGTGGTGATGTTAGGTGGTACTTTTGCAAGGTTCCTTTGGTCGATGATGGTACCGCCTTTTACTTCATTTTTGTGAGCTACATGTTTGTATTTGTGGGCATGTTTTCAAATCCGTAATGAAAGAATTTCATAGAAGGAAGGAATAAAAATTGAGTCATACCTTCCGGGCTTCACTAATTATGTTAGTGATCCAGATTACCAGATTTTGTGTCTCAAATGTATACTAAACACATGAATGGATGGAAAATAGAAACACTTCTTACTTCAGTTCCTTTTATGATCCATTACGGATTAGTGAAACTTTTTTATTTGGAGTAGATTTTGGTTGCTTTGAGGTTTGTTTTGGACCCTTTGAAGTTGATATCAATGCTCCACTCATGAGCTCTTGTTATTTAGTTTGATGTGTTAGTGTAAGTCAATGTTAACATTGGTGCTTTGTGGTTTTCATCGACAGAGCTAGCTGCTTCTGTCCCTCGAACTGAGATAGTAGGAAAGGGTGACTATTTTCGTTTCAGTAGGAGGGATTCTCTTGCAATAGAGGCGTCCTTTTTGCAGGTCATTTGTTGAAATTATGTTGTTTTCCTTCAAGTCTTTTACCTCCTCCGTTGGTATTAGCACATCTCTTAGACGTTCTAATTTGATTACTAGTGAATCTTTTTTCTTTTCCTGCAATTTTGACAAGTGATTTGCAGAATTATTCACGCTCTTTGGTTCTCTCTCTCTATCAAATTTTGACTAATATGTGCATTTAGCCTGATGGAGATGAATCTGGTTTATTAATAGGTAAGTTGATAGATTACTTGTTTGTTGATCATGTTCGCAGAGGGAGGAAGAGTTGCTCTCTTATTGGTGGAAAGAGTATGCTGAATGTAGTGAAGGTCCGAGTGGACATCCCAGTTCTGGCAAGAGGTTGGATCAACCATCTTCTCCAAAGGGTCCTCAGTCAGCGGAATTATATGCAGAAGAAGAAGAGAGAGTTGGTGTGCCCGTAAAGGGAGGACTTTATGAGGTCTCATTCTTCTTCTTCTTGTCCTCCTGTATTGAATAAAGTAACAGCGATTTTTTTTTTTTCGGAAACGGGAATTGCAAAGAAGTAGCAGGGCCTAAAAGTCTTTAAGCCAAAAAACATAACTTATGCAGGTAGATTTAGTAAGGAGACACTGTTTCCCTGTCTATTGGAATGGAGAAAACCGACGTGTTTTAAGAGGTCATTGGTTTGCTCGCAAAGGGGGATTTGATTGGCTTCCGCTTCGCGAAGATGTTGCTGAGCAATTGGAGGCTGCATACCGTAGTCAGGTTTGCTGACTAAGATCTGCTACTTGAGGGTTGTCTTAGGAATTATTTTACTGTTACACATTATCCAGATGCCATAGTGTGTTAAAATATGCGTTGTTTCTTATGGATTCTGCTGTTCGCATTATCTTTGATCTTAGACTCATGGAATGAGGTTCCGATACGTGCTGTCTGTCTACGTTATGAATTTTTGCCCATGTGTATGGGCTTTTATATGATAAACCTTGTTATTAACCAGGTTCCAAATGAGTATCTCGCACTAATAGAATTTATATAAAATGATCATTATATTAGCTTGAGCTGGTAATTGTCTCCAGATTTGGCACCGCAGAACTTTTCAACCCTCAGGACTTTTTGCAGCTCGAGTCGATCTGCAAGGCTCAACCCCGGTACTACTAAGGCTTTATTGTTAAGTTTCTGGTTCTTAAAATCGCTGTACCTCATACCTGAATTTGTTTTGGATTGCACTTTTAGGGACTGCATGCACTTTTTCTTGGAGAAGATGATGCTTGGGAGGCTTGGCTCAACGTGGACCCTTCTGGCTTTTCTAGCATGATTCCGTTAGGTGGAAATGGAGTAAAATTAAGACGTGGGTATTCAAAATCTGACTCGCCAAAACCAACCCAGGTCATTATTAATACTTTAATAGCAGAATTTTTTTATTGCACCTTTGTTATTCTTATTTTGGACCATACATTTTTATGTATTTAATAGTCTTCATTGGTTTAGGGATTATCAGCTATGTCTAAGGTTGGGATTTAGTTATAAAATATTGCATTTTGGTATATTCTTTCAGTAGTTTCCATTTTATGTGCAATTGACTCTAATTGCTCTTTCTTGTCCTGCTTCTTCAGCAGATTTGTTTTTCTCATCTCTTTACTATGTACGTGAAAGTCGACACTATTGTTTTGGGGAGATTAATTTGATTTACTGATTTCTCATTTGTGAATAGAATTCTTCCGTCATTTGTGGACAGGAAAGATGCAAGAAAACAACGTATCCTCCTACTAAATATCTTTTTTGGTCATCTTCAAATGTAGGATGAATTACGTCAGCAAAAAGAAGAGGAAATGGATGATTACTGTTCACAGGTATATGCAGTTACAGTTTGAACTATTATTATGTCATTCCATGTTGTTGACATTATTTTAGTACGTATGCTTGGAATTTTGTTTTGTGAAATGATGCCTTCGTGTTCCTACTAGTAGCCTTTGCCTCAAAAATTGTTGTTAGTGTAGAACTTTCTAAATTATGCTTAATGTAAAAGATCAGTATGAAGATTTGCTAGTTAAAGTATGGGGATTTAGAAGGCTATCTAATTATTCTGTATGTTATCAATCTGGGAATTTGATTGATAATTGCCAACAATTGCTGACAAAGGGGACAATGTACGCTTGGGAGAGCTAAATGGGTTATCTACTTGGATAATCAAGTTATTAACTTTACTTTTGGGACTAAACTAGCTCGTTGAGGTCTCGATTCATTGCAATCTTATAAAAGAAAAATTAATCTCTACTTGAGGTTGTCATTGACCAGGATCTTATTCTTGTGGTTTTTTTCTTTTTCAAATTTCACCACCGCTTCTATTAGCATATTCTGTAATTAACTATGCCAAAAAAAATTTGGTCGTGTGATTCAGGAGAAAATGAAGAGTTCCTAATTTTTCTCTAAATTATATGTTTTTTCCTTCATCAGGAGTAAATTGAGTTAAAGGTGTAGTAGTGGCTTCATAATTGATGATATGGGTTCATAGTTCCACTTCCATGTCTAGGAGTCATCTTTCCTTTTTTTTTTTTCCCTTTATTTTTTTTTCCCTTTAGAAGTCCTAGGTCTACAAGCTGGTTTATGGCTTATGCTGCTGATTTGTCTGTATCCATTTAGCTTCCTATATAAATGATGTTATTGTTTAGGAATTGGGAGAGAAAAAGGAAGATAAGAGCTGTATAGAGAAGAAGAGAGAATTCAAAGAGAGAGCCAGAAGAACTTTGGAGAGAGAAAGCTTGTAGTTTCATAATTCATAACAATTGTGGGAAATAATGAACACACTAATGACCTATTTATAGATAGGCAAATGATTAATCCTAATTCGACTAGAAAACTAGATAAAATACTTCAAATCAAACTAGAAGTAACTCCTAATCGACAAAATTAAACAATTGTTCTACTATATAAATAAATGTCTTGGCTCTATATTCACGCCTAAAATAAGTGTGTAAATTCTCTTTACGATCTCCATAAGGAGTATTTGCAAATTTGTTAGAAGAAGCAAACCTTTATAGTGTTGATCTAAGATTTTCTTTATTTTTTTAAATTAAAATTTTTTTTTTCAGTTCAAACTCACCAGTCACTATATCATTGTCATTTTCCAAATCCTGTATAATAAATAAATAAGCATGTTAAGAACTGGATGCTTCTTGAAGCAAATTTGTCATCGGCTCCACAGCCTTGATGAAAATGGGAATGGAGTTAAAAAGGTAAAGATAACCAAACTTTATTCAGCTGTTATAAGATTGCTCCTTGTCCTATGACAATCCTTGAAGAGAGAAGATGGGTGTCAACTAAATTCAGTTCATGGAATCCAAATGAGGAAGTTTCGGTAAAAGTTTCGGTAAAATTACTGAACTTTTAGTTTTAAAATTTGTGCAAATATGCTGTCAGTTCTAACAGTGAAAGTTTATTCAAATTGTTGAAATAGGAAGTAGTTGAATCTCATTGAAGCATGTATCCCTACCCTTATTTTTGGAATGATTCAGAAATAAAAATGGCTGTTCAAATCATAGAGTTGAGAGTTGAAATGCACCTTCCTGAAATTGGAAAGAATTTTGTTTCCTATGATTTGAATAATCAAATTTCATTGTTTAGATCCAGCTGTCTACAGTGATTTTGAGTGTAGTAAGCTAAATTTGAAAATTCCATCAGTGGATTGGTTTATTTGATTAGATCTTTTTCCTCATAGGCAGATAGAGTTTAAAGTTGCACATTTTGGTCAGGTTCCAGTTCGGCACCTGGTTTTTATGGTTCATGGTATTGGTCAGAGACTAGAGAAATCTAATTTGGTTGATGACGTTGGTAATTTTCGACAAATTGCGGCAAGTCTTGCTGAGCAACACCTTACATCACACCAACGTGGCACCCAAAGAGTCCTTTATATCCCATGCCAGGTAAGTGACATTTCATATAATTGGTTTAATTCCGTAAATTGATGTATCTGAAAAGTTGGAAACAAAGATTGTTTGAGTCAGATGACTAGGGATTTCTTATCAGTAACCATGTTGCTGGACATGATCAATACTCGGGCATTAGAAATTGAGCTACTTATGTGAGCTGACTGCCATTCCAGATTCTTTACTTACTTTTGGCATATTATTTAATCTATTAAGCATGTAGTTGGATTTCAGATGCTTTCTTAATAGTTGTCTCTGGATGCTGAATATGGCTGCTTCGTAAAAAGCTTTCTAGTCTACAAGAAAACCGGATTGTGATAGATCCTGATACTAGGAGTAATTGAAGTGGTTATGCTGACATGTCAGTTATGGCATAGGATTATCATTTACCACCGTATACCTGTTAAATCACTTACGAATTTTCGTGTAAGAAAATCTACTTAATGTGGGGTGGGTGGGTTTATTTATTTATGTTTCTGTTCATTTTTTTCCGTAGTATGTTTTAGGTGATTGCATTCTGGTTTATGTCATATTATGCATAACATATATATGCATATCAGTTTATGTACTACAGATTTATTGTTTGATGCGATCACATCCTTTTACACAACTTTGACTCATTTTAACCGTCATCTTGTTCGCATTTCAGTGGAGAAAGGGGTTGAAACTTAGCGGGGAAAGTGCAGTTGAGAAAATTACTTTAGATGGAGTGAGGGGCTTGCGTGTGATGCTGAGTGCAACTGTTCATGATGTATTGTACTACATGAGCCCCATCTATTGTCAAGACATTATCAACTCGGTAGTGCATTCTTAATTTATAAATTTGACTGTCATGTTATTAAAGTGTTTCTTTACGTATTTGCTATTTTAGATATCCTGTTCTACGATTGTGATTTGTGCTTTCTATTTAGTTTGGATTATTTTATGTGGACATGAAAGCCTTATAGTGAATATATGTTTTAGCGCCTGTATAATGTTATAGCGCACATGCTAGTTGATTCCTTCTTTTTTCCCCCCATTTTCTCATACGTCAACAAAAGAAATAATTTGCTTACTGAACAATAGAAATGGAATACATTACAGAATGTGGAAATATTCGCAGTGCTTTATATATTGCTGAATGTCCTGAAATTTTGAAACATATGCTGTGTTCGTGAATTCGACCGGCAAATATTGGTGCTATCAGTGTACAACAGTGTGGATTTTGTGTTGGACCACTGGAAATTATATTTGTGATTGGTNGGAACTAGTATTTCCCTTGCTGGCCTCAAAAAGAGCAGTGGGGTCAACAATGGTGTTCTTTGAACATTAATGTTTGTCTTTTTAGTTTCTTATTCCCCACTGCTTCATATAAGAGATATTTGTATAAGTTATCCTGTGAGACGTCCACTTTCGATAACGTAAGCTACTCTTGGCTGATATGTAATAGGCATAGCAGAATCGAAAATTAAGAGGTAGAAGTGGCACTAAAGAGGTCTTTCTAGGATATTGTTTAGCGGTGAGATTAGAGTCCAGGAGATAGTTTGGTTATAAACAAACTTATGAATCAGATGTGATTTTCATCAAAATGCAAGGAAATAGGAAATGAAAGGCCGGTTAGGATGTAAGCTGAGTGAGAGTGTAGGCATTATCTTATAACTTAAGCTAAGATTCTTCCTCAACAGGGCACAGATTCATGACATTTATGAGATGGGCTATCTGTCAGACTCGGCCAATAGATTGTGCATTTTGCCTTCTGGTTATATTTAATTTTCAGATCCATAAATCCAGTGTATTATTCTGAAATATGTGATTGATGACCATATTGCACCATCCACTCCTCAGAGCCCAGATAGCTACTTGCTTGGTCATCTAGCCACAATTAGGGTTTCTCTCGGAACATTTTTAGCTATCGTTTATGCTGCTTAATTATTTTCACTCTATGCTTGTTGACACGAAATACGATGTAGTTTGTCAAGAGTTATTGAGCACTAGATTAACATGAACTGACAAATAGTTGCTTCTGCACCAGGTATCCAATCAGCTAAATCGCTTATATTTGAAGTTTCTTAAGAGGAATCCTGGTTATAATGGAAAGGTACAATGTTTAAAAATAATAATGTTTTTTCCAAAAATGGTCATGTATGACTATTGTAAGTTTCGAATTGCGGCAAATATTCTTATTTCATGCTAACACTCATTCAGGTTTCCATATATGGTCATTCCTTGGGAAGTGTCCTCTCCTATGACATCCTTTGCCACCAGGAGAATCTGAAATCCCCATTTCCAATGGACTGGTTGTACAAGGAACATGCTAAAGATGAAAAATCTTCAACTGTTATGAATAATCAATCTGGAATTGATGAAATTGATGGAATGTTGGGTCCAATCGATGATGACAAAAGGAGTTCAGAACAAGCTTTTCTAATGCCTGAGGAAGATGCATCAGAAGGAAATATTGAAGACTCCTCAACTGTTATGAGTCCTGCTATGTCAGATTCTGACGAGTTCACTAGGTTTATCAACTCTAAACAACCAAGTGATAAGGAAGATGTCCATGAAGCAGTTGATAATTCTAGCGACAAGGTTCCTTGTAAAAGTGATATCTTAGACGAAACTACAAGAATCAATTCTGGAGTTACTAGTGATGATTTAGGAACAGCAGGTGAAGAAGTATGCAAAGATACAAGTGATAAAGACAAAATAATCGAATTATTGCAAAAAGAGGTTAGAGAATATGTTTGAACTTTATTTTTTGTAGCATTTGGAGGCAGTCTCTATACTTTTTGTAGAATGAATGTTTTTGTTTGTTTCAGATTGATTCTCTAAAGGTCAAAATAGCAGAATTGGAATCGGGTGGTGAATATAGGAGTCTAGGATTACACCAAGGTGATTTCTGACAGTAAACATTATTTATTTATTTATTTGTTCTGGTTCTAGCTTGTGAAAATGACTTCATGTATCAAATATATTTGCTTTTTATGGTTTAATGTACACAGAAAATAAGGAGGTTCTTGAGACTTCGATAAAGGATCCTGTATTAGAGAAGCTGCCAGCTGAGCAAGATGATGTAGCAAAGAGTTATACCCCTTGCATCAGATACACAAAACTTGAATTCAAGGTGTGAAATAAATTGTTCAAAGGTTCTTCAATCTTTGTTTCAGGGGGTGAAATTTTGTGTTGGAGCTTTTATTTACCCTGTGACTAATTAAACATTAATTTCAAGCATTTCAGGTTGACACATTTTTTGCTGTTGGATCACCTCTGGGAGTCTTCCTTGCTCTTCGTAATATTCGAATAGGGATTGGTAATCTATATGCTTCTATAGATTCTGAACAAGTTTCATTGGTACTAGTGTCTTATGTGCTCTGCATGCTTATGTTGTATTAACCTAACTTGATATTTCCTAAACAGGGTAGCTCTTTTTTATTGTATACATTGACAAAATTAGACATATCAGACAAAACAAAGAGAGCTAGAGAAGTTTGTAACTTTTCTTCAATAGACCAAATGGTGACCATATTTTAGGGTCTGTTTTTATCAATATTGATTATCTGAATATCTGTGCAAGGAATTTTTATTTTCTACTTGTGCTTACTGTTATCCTAGTCAGCATATAAATTTTTTTTCATACTACCCATATAGGTTGCTAGTGGATGTGTCAATCATGCCTGGTGCCTATGTCTATGAGTGTATCTTTTACTGTCAATAACTTGTTTTCTCTTTAATGACGTTAAACCAGAAAGAGAATTCACCACTGGGGATAAGAGACTCATATTACAAGATTGAACATGTTTTCTTTTTCTTTTCAGGAAAAGGGCAAGAATATTGGGCCGAGGAGAATATTAACGAAGAAATGCCCGCTTGTAGGCAAATGCTCAATATTTTCCACCCTTTTGATCCTGTGGCATATAGGTCTAGTTGGCTCCTATCTTATGATGCAGATGTTCAGTTTGAGCTTCGTTTGCTAAATGTGATAAATTATTACAACTCTGATTCTTTAGAAATTAGTTCATGCAGGCTGTGGCTTAAATTTTCCTGTCTAGTTTATCCTATCTAGGTTTCCAAGAGCAACCCTTGATGCTCGATTGTTCTCAAAATTTTAATGTCAATGAACATTATATAAGAAAATTATATTATATGAAAGTTGAAATATAGGTTTTACGTTTGGAAGTAAGATAGAAGCACTAATCATGACAATCTGAGATAACTCAAGAGGAAAGGGGAGGAAGCTATATCTGAAAAGGTTAAGAGGCGAGGGGATGAAATTGTATTTGAAAGTAGTAGAACTGTTGATAATTTACATAATGGAGGAGCATATTCTCTTTAGAGGACATTTAGGAGCCATAGAACCTATTAAAATTCTTAAGTTGAGCTTGATTCAGAATAACTTTTATAACCAAACTGCCTAATCGTACAGCGAATATTTCATATGTGCTTTTTCTTGTTAAGGTTCTATTTATGCATGGGTCGATGACTTTTCCAGGGCTGATAAATTCATTTTCTCCCTTTCATCTAAAGGGACATATTTGGTCATATTTTTGCATATAGATTACAAAAATGCATTCATAGGATCATCGGTAACTTTTTATCATTTGGAGTAACAAGTTTCTTGATCTAAGTATCTTTCTTCAAAATATTCGTTACTGTTATTAAGAAAACCTTCACTTGTCCACTTTTTGTTTTGCACAGTAGTCTTAGGAATCTCATAAAAAACAGATGACGGTTGAAAGTAAATAACAAAAAAACTTCACTCATAGAATAGTCTTAAATATAACTGCTCATGTAGTAATTAGTTGGGCAGTCATAAATTTGGATAAATTGCATTTTCTTTCTTCATATGGTACTTTTTGTTGAATTTAGAAAATTAAACTTGTGATATATTTTGGTGCAGAATAGAACCACTTGTTTGTAAAGAATACATCAGCAAGCGACCAGTTATTATACCGTACCACAAAGGTGGAAAGAGGTTGTATATTGGATTTCAGGTAATTCATCTGAAGTACATACATTCCTCCCCCCACCCCCCCTCTGTGTTTGTCTCTCTGATAAGCTGATACGTTTTGGTGTAGGAATTTTCTGAACATTTAGCTGCTCAGTCTCAAGCCATAATGGATCATCTATACTATATAAGGGTGGGCTCTATTTATTCCCAGTTACTATTATCTGTTCTGAACTGATGCATCATTTCTATCTGTAATGTAATTTTAATATTTTAGATTGTAATGAATTACTTGATGGAGCTTCTTTGTCAAGTGCATCCTGCTTTTGGTCTTCTTTGAGATTTTTATTTACTATCTTGTCACAGATACGTATATTTACTATCTTGTCACAGATACGTATCTTCACATATTTGTTAAGGATTTGGTTGGGCATAATATCCGTGATAGGAGTTTAGTATCTTGCAATATATGAGAAGATATCATGGTACTAAATTTCTTTGGCTGAACAGGTTAAAGTTTTAACAGTTTGCCAGTCAAGAAACGCTGATAGCAGAGAAGGTAGTGTTTTCTTTCAGTATTTTGGCAAGCAACCTTGTATTTTTATTCTGTCCTTTACTATGTTCTCTTTCTTTAGAAGTATTGATAAGTAGTTTAAATTCCTTTGACAATGGTGACCCATCTTGTCCTGCGGCTACCTCTTTATTTTCTAGCACATGAAGAAGGGAGGGGTTTTTGTTTACCAATATAAAATACTACTTGCTGCAAGAGAGAGAGAGAGCTGATAATTAAGTTTGCTTTGTTTCTTATACTGATTTTATTGCAGAAGACACTGAAACTGCACAAGAAAAGGAGAAGCCAACTTATGGTTCTCTTATGATGGAGAGATTAACAGGAAGCGTGGAAGGACGGATTGATTATGTGCTTCAGGTGTATATCTTCACCCAGTGAAGCTCACACTATTCTCTCATTTATATGCCCTTTTCTTAAATAGGATTTTTATGCCTTTATGGTTATCTAACATGAACGCTGCTTTTAACCCCAAAATTCCACGTTGACTAATACGAAACAATTCTAATATTAATTTCTTAAGAAATAGTCTTTCTCAATTACACACATAAAAGAATATGCTTCTTCTTCCTCTTCTTTTGTTTTTCTTTATTGAAGGATGATTTATTCTTGATACATAAAATGAAGTTGGCTTATTCGACATTATTAGTACAAGCTCATTTCCTCGTACATAATCTTGATATGTAAAATGAAGTTGGTTTATTCCACATTATTAGTACAAGCTCATTTCCTTAATGTGAGTTTTCGTTGATCATGCAGGATGAAACATTCCGACATCCATATTTATCTGCTATTGGATCACATACGTATGTCTAAATTTACTTTGATTGATATTTAAGTACTTGTCATTTAGCGGTCCTGAGTTTATTATCAAGCAAAATACAGCACAATGCAAGTGACTTTGATTGATGATCATTATCATGCTATTTACTTAAATAAGTATGGCCTTATCAGTTATTGAAGTGATTCCTTGCACAATAGATTAGCATGATTCCTTGCACAATAGATTAGCATACTTTTGTGCTTTGAACTATATCCTTTTCATTCTTTCAATTTCACTTATCTACTGCACTCCATTTCATGACAGAGGAACGCAGAAATCTTATAGAACTGCAGAATTTACTTTTCCAAAAGTTCTATTATTTTTCAAAGAAGCTGATTGATTCTTTTGCTTATGGGTGTATGTTTTGTAACTTAAAGATTATCTGCAATGAATTGAGTTCTTTTGATCTTGCAACTTGTTTTACAGAAACTATTGGAGGGATTGCGACACTGCACTGTTCATATTAAAACACTTGTATCGAGATATACCTGAAGACCCCAACTCACCTAAACAATCTATTGGAGGCAATTTAAAAAATGATGGTGGTTCCTCAGGCTGGATTGATCGAAGAGAAGCTGTTGAAGAAGAGATACCTTTGACATTCTCTGACAGAAGTGCAGTCAGAAACTTCTCAAGCAAAGCTAAGAAGTTTTTGAAGAAGCGCTGAACATGTCACAGCTTATCTTTTTCATTGTCTGCGGGTCTGAAATGCGAAGAACCATTGTTTTAGCACAGCTTAAGGTGTTTGCTGTTGCTGTTGCTGTTGCCTCGAGCAAATTCTCCAGCGATCCGCCGCTTGTTTCGGGCCAAATTATTCCGCTTGTTTAGTCAGATGAAAGCGATATGCCATGCTAGATCTTAAACTGATATGCCAAATTGCCACCACTCTTGAAACTGGGAATTAGACATGAATTCATTGGGAAAGCAAGCATGGCTGGTCCTGGCAAGGGAGAAGGATTTGCTGTGGTGTAAGGTGTAAATATTAGGTGCTTGCATTTAGGCCATCTCAGTTTTTTATGTGTAATACGAGAGGAATGTTGCAATACTCGTTATGTAATTAAATCCATCAATAAAGGGAGAAACGATGTTTCATTCCATATTCCAATTCCAATTGGGTTAAAACACAATCCACATGTCAAATTCTCATTAGTGAAAATTGGTTTCCATTTTTGTCAACTAATTTAGTAGAATATGGGAAGGACAAATGGCATGTGTCAAAATTTATCCGGATTGGAATTAATGGAGCGTTTTTCAATTTATGTTGCACTGAATTAGGGTTAAGTTAAAAAAACTGGTGTAAATGCTCAATGTTTTCTCCCTTAAAATCAAGAAATTGAGGGAGGCTTCTGGTTGAGTTTTATAACTGTGATATCCAAAATTTTCAAACGACACCCAGTTCCTCACAAAAAAAAAAAAAAAAGAGCTAATAATAACCGAATTACATAGCATTTTCATTTATATTAGTATCATGTCTGCATACTATTTTAAATTCAAATTTTAAATTTCTATGATTATTAACTTTTATTACGTTTTAAGATAATTTGCAGTGAATGCTCTGGAAATGCTCATTGGTACTAGTTGATGGGCATTAATTTTGCTACAATTACATTATTTATTTTTATAATGCCCCGTATAGTGCAATTATATCTTAGTTTGCTTGTTATTTATACTTCAATTAGAAAATACTTCATTAGATAAGTTGTTTAAGTGCTTGTTTTTGGTTTTAGTGATATTATTGATTTTGTACATTTGAAAATCCTTTAGTTAGTAACTAGATTTTATTTTCTATCCGCATATTTATTTTTGCACGAACTCTTTTTAATTATACGTTATAATACAATTGAAAAATATGTATATATACAGTAAAAAAAAAAAAAAAAAAATAATAATAACAATAATAATAAAAATAAAAACAATAACTGACTTTGTATGTCGGCAAAGTCCATGGGCATGATATTATTT
>JXTB01000163.1:339683-371581 GCA_002914805.1 Parasponia andersonii
GCTCTTTCTTAGAAAAGGCTACACGTATTCCGTTCTGACAGAAAAGAGATACGCGTGATCTTGAGAGATGGGATTTGAAATCTGGTGGATTTTCGACTATTCAAACCTCAAGTTTAGGTTATGACATCACATTTTTAAGGTAACACGGTAATTGGAAGCTCCATTTCATCCTAAATAACTAATGGAGCTAGGGGGCAATTGTTGTGCGGTCTAAAATCCTAAGGTCACATAAGGGTTAAGTTCGACCTCCTCCGTGATGGTTATATGCGACCTCTTCCACAGGTTATATGCGACCTCTTCCACAGGTTATATGCGACCTCCTCCGTGATGGTTATGTGCGATCTCTTCCATAGGTTATCTGCGACCTTCTCTGTGAAGTCTCTTTTTGCATAAGTATGTGCATCTCTTTCTATATAGGTGGTGGGAAACCTACAAGAAAAGGGAAACAAGTATATGCTATGTCAAACAGGAAACCTACAAGGAAAGGGAAACATAAGTCTCCTATTTATGATCAACTAGTTATCCGTTTTGAGTGGGTTATCCAATTATGTTATTACTTAATTTACGTTACCCGATTGTATAGTTACCCGTTTATACAATAAGGATCCTAGGGACATAGGGTTACCCGTACCTATATAAAGGGGACTCAATGTTCCAAAGAGAATAAAAGTTTTTGAGTATTCCAATCGCTCTTCAGTTTTTCCAATCTCCAGACGAGACGTTGTAACCTTGAGTGTTCATAATTCTTCATAAAATAGTGGAAAAACAGTGGACGTAGGCTCATCTTTTTCAGGGCTGAACCACTATAAAATCTTCTCTCCTTATTTACTTTGATTATTATCTCAATTTGCACAAGCCACATCTCTTGATTTTTTCTAAATTTATTGTTGATAAAACCTCCATCAACAGGGTGCAAGTATAACCTCCCTTCTTTATATTATACATAAGGATAAAATAAAAGATTAAAAAGTCGTTAACTAATGAATCCTTAATTAATGATATTTATCGGGGTTATATTAGAAATTTAATATTTGGTCTATTTAAGGAACCCTAGAGGTTTAATTTTACTGTTCAATTTCTAAAGGTACACTTCCTAAAGGAAAAAAGAGAGAGAGAATAGACAACTCTGTACTTATAAGAAAAAGAAAGAATAGAAGGATCATTGCCATGAATTATTGAGACTTATTTTTTAGGTAAATACTTCTAATTTACTGAGTTCATATGTACTAATTAGATTTTAGGAGATAAGTATTACATGTTTAGTGTTAGGATTTTAGTTTGCCTATTAATGATTTATGAACTATAGAGATGAATTTGATATATGATTAAGCCTCTGATTTTAGGATTTAAACAAAACAAATTTTAGGTAATTTAGTTTAGTAAATAGAAAGTTATGGACTTTTAAATATTTGATAAAGATAGAAAATATAACAGTAATTGCGACCAACTTTTTAGTGATTTTTATTGGTCTATTTGGGTCATATTTGATATGACTAGAAATCTTAATTTTCTAGTGATATATAGATCATTAAAAACAGACTTATAACTAAAGAGCTATGACTTATTAAAGTGAGCATTATGAATTTGAAAAAATCTAAAACTTTCGGTACTTTAAGCAAATACGACAACGGCTTGCTCGGCTACGTGAGGTCTATTTATAGAACCCACAACCACATTCTTGACACTTTTAAAAACATCATCACTTAAAGAACTTATTCCCTAAGTTTAGTGATTTTTGAAGATAGGTTAGAATTATCGTGAATCATAAGAAACT
This sequence comes from Parasponia andersonii, assembly GCA_002914805.1. Taxonomy (NCBI): domain Eukaryota; kingdom Viridiplantae; phylum Streptophyta; class Magnoliopsida; order Rosales; family Cannabaceae; genus Trema; species Trema andersonii. The sequence goes on from JXTB01000163.1 coordinate 341,458, forward strand.
GATATTATAAAGAAGAACTATAGAACTGATCATAGAAGATGCATGGGCCAACAAGTAGTCATTATTATTGGTGTAATTAGCATATGATTTTACTGCTTTGACACTTATATATTATTTTTTATTTGTGCAATAGTAAGTATTTGAGAAGTTATATTAATTATTTTGGTTACGTATGAAAAGTGAATGAACTAAGTAATCTTTGATATTTTTTAATAACTTTCTTTGTATAAAAACTAAATATTTTATTGTTTTGGTTAAATTCGTATTTGCAAAGTATTGTTTTGAAGAAGAGGATTAAGTAAAAATATAATTTTTATAACTAAACTAAATATTTTATTGTTTTGGTTAAACTCGTATTTGCAAAGTATTGTTTTGAAGAAGAGGATTAAGTAAAAATATAATTTTTACAAATAAGATTCTTTATAGAAAGAAAATTATTTTGCTGAAATAGTTAATTTTTCGGGAAATATTATGAGTTTTATCTTATAATTATTTTATACCAAAATATGGATCAAGTATATGAAATTTTTATTATAAGAGTTTAAATGAAAATTATTATCAAATGATAAAAGTGAAGTGATTTATGGCTTGTTATTACAAACGAAAGTTAAGTTTTGAAACTCTTTTTAGTGACTTTACAATGTGGACCCGATCCTCAGGATTATATATGGACGATACTGACCTAGCTACATTACCTAGCTACATAGGTTAAATAGAATAGATTCGGATTGGACTATAGGGGGTAAATCGTGTCAGATTTGAAAGCAACTATATGGGCTATTTGTGACAGATTTGGACCTAGTTACATGCGTTAAGTATGGCCAAAACAGATTTTGAAACTTATTACCTAATTTTATTAAATAGTTTACCAAACAACTTTGATTTGATTATTTTTTAAAGTACTGATTTCTGAAATCAAATTTATTCTATAAAATATTTTTTAAAGATTTTGATTTTCATATCCTCAATTCTGCTAGTTAAGGAAACTCGTTACTTATTGAGTTGTCAAGCTTACCTTTTTATTTTTCCATCCTAAGTTTTAATGATCGTTAGTTAAGAGGTTCACTAAGAAAAAACTTGTTTTTGGTAACTGGGATGCTTTGGAGTCCATGAGTAGAGGAGGAGAAGTCATTCATTTTTATTAAGAGCATGTGAAAGTGATAACTGCAGAAAAATACTTTGAGGTTTAAGTGTTCTGTAATTTAAACCCTAAAATTTAGACTATACAAAATAATACTCTGAGATTAAGAATTTCTGAAAATTAATACCCTGAGTTGACTTTTTGAATAATTTTAACTAATAAAATACAAAAACATCCTCAAAATTAAGAAGAATAATAAGGATTAATCTAGTTTTAATGGAGGATATTATTGTTATTTCGTTACAAAAATTGGTCAAAAAGTCTGTCAATGGTATTAATTTTCATAAATTTTTAATCTCAAAGTATTATTTTGCACAGTTCAAATTTCAGAGTTTAAATTGAAGAACACTCGAATTCGAGGGTATTGTTTTGCAGTTCACCTACATATGAAAACTTGAAATATTGATCGTTATGAATTTATTAGATTACAGTTTTCATTGTATAGTATTTAGAGACTTTATAAGACTTGTTGAATTTTGCAATATATATTGATACTTATTGAAAGCTAAGTATTCTTAATTATATTAGAATACAGATAGATGTCTTGTATGTTTATGAGGCTTTGCTTCATGGATATACGTGGTACGTTCTCGGAAGTAAGGTACAACAATATTTTTGGATTCAAAAGAACACACATATTTCAATTGCCAATTCTTCTTAGTATAGAAAGGATATTAGGGACCAAATTAGGGCACGTGAGATTACATAGAGAATCACAGAGTTTGAGAGACGAGAGGTGTGAGATTTTCTTGTAATTCTTATTCTTCATCGTAGTGATAACTTATGGGCAACTAAACGTGGATGTAGGGAGTAAATCACTATCAATCTGCCTAGGATGGCAGGCCCTTCCATATACAGATTAGTATCCGCCTTCTATTTTCATTATGCAACTCTAGTCGACTTGATTTGCTTTTATGTTTCTTTAATGCTCGCATTATATTAAGGACTAGGTCATTTAATCAACAACAACTAGAAAATATCCGAGTTTAGGCAAAATGCATGATTTTGCCTTCTGGTTTTCAGAAATAATGTTTGAACTAAGAAATTCCACTAATAGCATAATTTAGTCAAAATTGAGTTGTGAAAAGACAATTGCTTTTGTTTAATGGAAAGTTGTTAATCAAATATAGTATTTGGATAGTGTTTGATTGTGATTCAGCAAGTTTAGTTTTTTTTTCTAAAGTGTATTTGGAACAATTCAAATTTAAGAAGAATAGGTGTGCAGGCAAATCAACTTGGTTGATATTTTCATCTAAAAAGAAGAAAGTTAATATTTTTTACTCAAAAAAATTAGTTTAACATTTATTGAAATGTGAGTTGGACAAATCACAGCAAAGGTAAACTTGCCTTTTATTTTTATTTATTTTTACTCTTTTAACGTAGTGTTGACCAAATTAGAAAAATGAATAAAATTTGTATTAATTTGATAATCAAAAGGATATTTTTATTATTTCTAAGAAGTTATAAATTACGTATGTTGCCTGTGTAAATTTCTTAAAAACCGAATCCAAACTTAGATTATATTATTCTTGTTTCCAAATAGTTAGGAGATTTAAAAGAAATATATTATTTGGACTAACATAAATTGAAAAAAAATATAGTAGAAGCGCACAAATTTTTTGAATTTCAAAATGTGAAGACATTCTTATGCAAAAATCAAAACATAGGGCTTACATTGCATAAAGGCCAAAGTTTATGATATTTATTTTTTTTTTGTAATTAACTCATTTTTTATAAGGCAATTTACCAGCCATTATTATGGGTGTAGGAAAAAAAAATCATTCAACACAAAAAAAAAAGAAAAATATTTATCCCTCAATCCCAGAGTGCCAAGTGGCATAACTTACACCCCACTTATTAAGCAAAGGTGCCACGTGGCAGAAGAAGAACCCCAAGTGTAGAAGTTGAGAATGCACGGGAGATACAGCCCAAAAAATCAAGCTCCCTGCTGTTTGAGAACAACAACTAATACATATATGCGGCTAAAGTAACAAAATGTGATTCAAAACGTTAGGTTAACAACAAATCTCTCAAGTCGTTCTTCCTTTTGTGGCAAAAATGAATCAATAAATTGATATTTACGGCTCAATTTCGATAGCTATATGCGGCACTCTATAACCACAACTCCGTGACTAATTAAAAGAGTCATCTTATAAGCTTCAATTTGGTCAACGGCCGGTGAACCGTTGATCCAACCACAAAATTATGTGTCTAAGTGGGGTATGGATTTAATCATACTAAGAGGACATTTGAAAATCACGAGGGATTCCAATATTCATTTTCAACTATTTGCTCAGTTTAAGTTTAGTAGTCAGATCAGCACAATTAAGGTTAGAATTAGATGATTTGGATTCATAGAAAGGATAATAACAAAATTATCTTTTAGATTTTGATAAAATACTCGATATATCCTTTCAGTGTTTGTAAATTACAAAAATATTTCCTCCGATCAGTAAATTAATACAAATTTCACTATTATAACTTATTAGGTCAAAATTAATAAACAAAATGTCAAAATTACCCTCTCTTTAAATTTGTAACAAAATAATTTTTTTTAAATGACCAAAATACCATTAACTAAATACAATTAAATAGCTAAAAAAATGAAAGGGTTTCTTCGAAAAAATTATATAAGATTTTTTTTACTAAATCTTCTTATTCTTAGTCTTTTTTCTCTTTTATCCACTTCCTTTTTTTTTTTTTTACTAAACACTATTTATTATTTTTTAAGTAATATTATTTTGTTACAAATTTAGAAATAGGTTAATTTTGACCTAATAAACTATAAGGGTAAAATTTGTATTAATTTACCAATTAGATGAGATATTTTTGTAGTGTTGTCATGAGAAAACCTTTTAGGATGGAGCCAGAAGTTGACCAACAAAGTTCCTAAGTCTTTGCTAACTAAATAATTTTGGGTGTCACCGACCTGAATTTGAAGCATTTATTAAGTGTATTTATAGTGTTGATCTATAATTTCTTTTTTTTTTTTTTTTAAAAAGAAAATAATAATGTACCGTATACATTTATGTCTGGTATGAGAGACAGTTCTACCTGAAAATATTTCACAAAACGAATGTATAATATGTGGAAGTGGAACGACATGATTATATTTGTTTCATAACAAAATGGTAATTTGAGTAATGAATTACGTAAATCTTTTCGAAGCCTTTACAATTATGGTTATAAGCTATTTTATGTATCTTTTGTCGTGACTAGCCTATCGAAAATGTAGGTAGGATATCGATGCCTTGGTTTTAGCTGTAAATATGATCTAAACTGAGCAAATTGATCTATAATCAAATAAGGTTAATTGAGATTGCCATATATGCAAATCATCAGATACCAATTAAAGCTTAATTAGTTATTTTGATCAAGCAATTTACAGTAATAGGTACCGGAATCAAATATTTTGAAAGTAATAAATTAGAATTCAAAATGATCACCAACTCTATGATGTTGCGTTAAAAACAGAAGACTGTGTGATATGGTATGATTAATATGTCACCATTGATATGCCTTTATCACTTATCATACTAGAAAAAACAAAAACAGCTCTAATATAAAACAAAATTTAATTTTTAGGTTATCTCACCTATCTTTCATTTTCCTAACTCGGCAGTCACATTAGAAGAATCATTCATGATAATCTCAATTTTTTAGATAGGAGATTATAGAAACCTCTATTATCACCCTCAACTAATTTATAAACAATTATTATTATTTTCCCTAGCAATCAAGCTGTATTTTTCTAGTTTGTTTCGACTCTTAGCCCTTGTGAAAGCAACCCACAATAACTATCAAGGTCTACTTTAATACATGAGCATGTGAGTACAGCGGGACACCTGTTGATGTACCTGAACAATATAAAATACACCTCCAACCCATTAGTGAAAGTTGGGGTTTCATTTTTATTTTATTTAAAAAAAAACACTCCCAACCCATAAGATAATAATCACCATTTATTAGTCCCTTCCCTAAAATTTCATCGCGCTGTCTCGATACATACACCTCATATAGTATATAAAATCAAAATTTTCTTTCATCACAAACAAAAACTTGTTACACTACAATTGGCAAGCCATTATCTCTCCACAACCATTTCGTAATTATTACTATTTTTCCCACTTTTGTGTCCCCATTTGTCTTGATATTACAAGAAAATGGTACCAAAAGTTCATGAAGTGGCTGGGAATGGGGATTCCGGGAAAAGTGGAGTGAAGGGAAAGAAAATGAGGGCTTTTCTTGAGAAAGTGAAGAGGTTTCCGGGTTTGGTTTGGAAAACTATGTGGAAAGTTGGGAAAGAGGATCCAAAGAGAGTGATTCATGCCTTAAAAGTTGGTTTGTCACTAACACTAGTTTCCTTGTTGTATTTGATGGAGCCTTTGTTTGAAGGGATTGGACAGAATGCCATTTGGGCTGTCATGACTGTTGTTGTTGTTCTAGAGTTCACTGCAGGTACTTCTTTCCTTTCTTAGCTTTTATTATGAGAAATATGACGAAGAAAAAAAATAAAGAAAAATAATAACAGAGTACTTAATGTTTTATTGCTATATATAGGGGCTACATTATGCAAAGGATTAAACAGAGGATTAGGGACTCTGATAGCAGGATCATTGGCATTTTTCTTCGAGTACATTGCGGAGGCAACGGGTCGGGTTTTCAGAGCGGTTTTCATCGGAGCAGCTGTTTTTTTGATTGGTAAGCTAGATAATCATATCATTGATTACTATTTTTCATTGCTTGTCTTGTACTCAAATGTGTGTAATTAAACTGATAGTTAAGTAGTAAAAGTATTTATTATTATTTATGATCTCGGTCCTAAGTTCGAGTCACATCGAAGATAAGTGTGAAAATTTATTATCTCTAATAAAATTAGTGAGAATTGAATAATATTAAATATTTTTTTTAATTTGTAATAAATAAAAATCATTAGTTAAGTTTCATTTTAAAAAAAATTATGTGTAATAAAACAATAACTAATTACTCATTTCTGTACAATACTCATGAGCTTAATTTTTTTGGGACACACACAAAACTAAGGACCCCATAAAAAGATAGTATAATATATTCTCTTTATATTTAACATCCAAGTATTTTTAGTTATTGACACATAAATTGTGTTCTAATTTTTAGTTTTGAATTTTGATGCACATCTATGACAACATCTATTATATATATATATATATATATGTATTATTTTGATGATGAAGATTTAGAGATTTTTTTTTTTATTTTTTTCAAAAGGAGGACATTTCTGATAGACTGAATGCCTGAATATATATAAATTGAAAAACGCATTGTTTTGATTCTCAGCTATCTTAGGATCTTGTTTGGTTATAGGTTCCACAAGTTCAGAAATGTCTTTGTTCTTCCCAAGGTTTTCCAATTCTTACTACTATGGTCCGAATTTGCAAAAAAAAAAAAGAAAAAAAATAAAATTACCTAGCTATAGATTTATAGGGTATGGTTTTACAATCAATATACAAATATCTTTAAAAAAACAACGTCCTATAACATATCCATTCCATATACTATACCTTTGTTTTAATTCAAATTAAACTTCGTCTTTATCTTTGGATGAACTTTTTAAATGTGTTACTGAAATGATTTTTTTGGCAGGAGCTTTAACTACATACATAAGATTCTTTCCATGCATAAAGAAGAACTTTGACTATGGAGTAGTGATATTTCTGTTGACCTTCAATCTGATAACTGTGTCGAGTTTCCGAGTCAACGATGTGTTGAAGATCGCTCATGAACGATTCTACACCATTGCAATAGGTTGTGGTATCTGCCTTCTTATGAGTCTACTCATATTTCCAAACTGGTCAGGGGAAGAACTCCACAATTCCACCGTTTTGAAGCTAGAATGCCTAGCCAAATCTATCGAAGGTATACAAAAGTTATCTTAGTAGCTAGCCAAATATAAAAAATGGGTACTCATGAAAAAAAGAAAAAAGAAAAAATATGTCCCTTTAAAAAAAAAAAACGAAAAATGACTAAAATTTATCTTGTTAGATCACAATCTTGTATGTTTATGCATGGAGAGTAAATTTGTAGTTTAGCTAGTCTTGGTGACCATGAAATTGCAACATCTCGAAATATATCATTATAAGGTCACTCTTCCATTAGAATGTAGTGTGTCAAAATAATTTATAGAAGACTGATTCATTAATTGAAAAATATTGATAATTCGTTCTTGTCACATAATTTGGTTTTAAAACCTTGATTAATAACTCGAATTTACGTTTTCGATTCATCTATTCAACAATCTTAATGTGCCAAAGTGTATGATTTAAATGATTATTTGATTTTGCAGGGTGTGTCAATGAATATTTCAAAGATGATGTAATAGAAGAAACTACTGACACATCAACAGATCAAGATCCCTTATATAAAGGTTTCAAGGCTGTTTTGGACTCCAAATCTAATGATGAAACAATGGTAACTTATCATATACGTTCTTTTTAACCAATAACTCTTTGTAGCAATTGTTCTTATTTTTAATTTTAATAATTATGTTCAAGGTTCATTATAATTTGTTTAAATTTTATTTGGTACTGGAAACTGTGCAGGCTTTACATGCAAGTTGGGAACCAAGGCACTCAAGACACTGTTACAGATATCCATGGCAGCAGTACGTTAAATTAGGAGCAGTTCTTCGCCAATTTGGGTACACTGTTGTAGCTCTACATGGATGTTTAAGAACAGAAATTCAGGTAATTAATCAAATACCTACAAATAATTCCCATACTAGCACCAATAATATGTTAAACAATTTCAGAATAACAGAGAGATATTAGAGAAATTTAGGTGGTGTTAAAAGATTTATTTTTCCAAATTAAAAAAGGTTTCCACTTTCCACATATATTAATACATCTTTATTCGTTCCAAGGAGTCAATGACAAGTGACAACCTTGATTATCTGTCAACAAATTCTCACAAATCACGGAAAATTTAAATATTTTTTATTAGTGATAGATTTGGTTTCTTGTTTTTGTTTGGTTCTCATGGAACATTCTGGTCAATACTCAATGTACGATCCATCATTTTTTCCGCCATAGCCACCTATTCTTTTTGGACCCATTGCCGTGCGTCAATTTTATACACATATCTTTATAAGATAAGTACCTAGCACTTGTTTGCGCTATTTTTAGTATCGGTGAATTTTATTATAATTTATTATATTATTAAAAGATTAAATTAGAGAGTGAAATCCTCTGTATATTAGACGAAAAGTATTTAAAAAATTGAAAAAAAAATTGTTTAACATTCCTTTTTGATAAATAATCCTTTCATTTTTTATTTCGTCTAGCATCATGATAATGGCATTTTAACTCTACGTTTTGAAATTTAAAAGAAAATCCAATTTAATAATTTCCCTCAATGTAGTATTATTATTATTATTATTTTAATAAATATGACCAACTTGAACAATGTCGTGTATGGTTTATCAATCAACATAAATATGTGACCAACTTTTTAGATTAGTATTGTAATACATGAGACAATCACACATGATACAGGAATTTTTTTTGGGTCCCAACACTAAATTTTAACAAAATGTGATCTATTTTCAAATGAAGTATGTCCTTCTTTTTTTTTTCACCAATTATATGATATACAAGAATATGGATATAATAAGCCGACCACGTACTTCTATTATTAGTATGTGGCGGTACATATGCTACGTAGCATTACCCCCAATTAATTATTCCTTTCTTCTTAATCACATGAAATAATAAACTTGACAAAATCCTAACATCCAAATATATGGTCTCCATTAATTACAGACGCCAATATCAGTTCGAGCTCTATTCAAGGACCCTTGTGTCCGCCTAGCAGCAGAAGTCTCAAAAGTCCTAACAGAGCTATCCAACAGCGTAAGAAGCCGCCGCCACTGCTCGCCCGGGATCCTCTCTGAACACCTCCAGAAGGCCTTACGGGACCTCAATACCGCCATCAAGTCCCAACCCCGCCTCTTCCTCGGCTCCGACAACGGCGGCTCCGCCACAAACAATATGCTCGCCCTAGCAGCCGCCCACGCCGCCTCCCCCCGCGGCGGGACCCCGCGCCGAGGCGACCAGCCGAAACAGCGGCACTTCTCCACCTCCTCGCACTTGTCCAGCGTCAAGACCGACTCGTCGGCGCTGATGGAGTGGAAGAACAAGGGAGATAATCAGCAGCAAAAGATGTTGAGGCCTCAGCTTAGCAAAATTGCCATAACGAGTGTCGAGTTTTCGGAAGCGTTGCCTTTCGCCGCGTTTGCTTCTTTGTTGGTGGAGACAGTGGCCAAGCTTGATACTGTGATCGAGGAAGTTGAGGAGTTAGGAAGAATGGCTTCTTTCGCTGAGTTTAAGGAAAATAGTTGTGATCATGATGATGATAATAAGGTTACTGTCACATGTGAGGCCCCTAAGACCCCAAAAACCCCAAAGACGCCAAAGATCAAAGTTGTCCAGAATCAGCTGCCTTCTAATGGAGCAGATTAGAGTTATAATTATGATCAGTTTTACATATATAAATATATATGCTAGATTGCTAGCTAAATTAACAGTACTTAGAAGCTTTTTCCATATTTTGTAGCATAGGATATATTAATGTATAATATACTTGTCTCAGAGTGCTCTGGTATTGATTGAATACCCCTTATTTACTATTAATGACAATAAATTTTGTCCTCAGTTATTTCACACTTATACAATTAGTTTCTGGAATTTTGGTTAGTATAGCAGGATACTTAGGAAACAAGTATTAGGAAGGTAACTACTAACAAGAGATTATACGTTGTTATGTTTGTAGATTTCAAGAATACAATGATGCTAGGCACTCATTTTTTAGATTTAAAATTTTGCACCAAATAATGTGGCATGACTTTGAATCATATGATTCGAATGATTTTAAAGTAGAAATTAAATAATTCAAAACCCTGTCCCATCACTTTGTGCAAGAATTGATATCCCACTGCTCTTTTTATAAAGCTAATTTTATAGAGAAAATTTTGGTTAAATATGTATGATAAACAAATTTGGTTAAATATGTAAGATAATCTCTCAAATTTGAGACGTATGTTCTCCAAAAGTTAGAAAGGAAAAATGGAAAATTTGACTATCGACGAAAATATCTTTAAAAAATAAGCATAAGTTTTGAAAAATCTCTTCTCTTCTCATTCTTCTCTCTTATACTCATTCAAATCTTCAAAATCCTTTTGAAAACCAAGTTTAAAAATAATGAGTACCAAATTTCGAGATGTTATAATTTACTTGTTAAAAAAATTATTTTTATATTAAATTTTGCTAATACCAACAAAAAAAAAATTGCGATAATTATTGAAATTTCTTTTATGAAAGTATTATTTTTAATACTTTTTGATGCTATTTCAAGAAGTGGTATTTCTCACTGGTATTTTGGTATTTTGATGAAAGTGATATTTTCGATAATATTTCAGTGGAGGTAGTATTCTGTATATTCTCAATGATATTTCAATAAATAGTATTTTCAATGATATTTTGATGAAAATAATATTTTTGACGATATTTTGATAAAGGTAGTATTTTGATACTTTTTTATATTATTTTGATAAGTGATATTTTCGATGATATTTCAATGAAAATAGTATTTTTAATAATTTTAAATATAATTTCGATTGTATTTTGATGAAGTGATATTTTTAATACTATTTCAACCACTTTCAACATAGTTTCACAACTTACGATAAAAATGAAAAAAAATTAACTCAAATTTGATTTTTTTTAATATATAAATTATCATAAAATATCTTGAAAATATCTTGAAACTTGATAATAAATTATTTTAAACATTTAAACAAAATTCCAGAAGAAGTTTGATGATAACTTATGTGTTATTCGTTGTTGAGATGATTTAGTCCATATTGTTTAATTCCCACTTACAGCAATTAAACGCTATTTCATCAAATCGAACACCACTTGATTATTTCGATATTTATTGGGCGAATACTTCAAAATCCATGCCCAGCTTGTTGTAGACAGAAAACATGAATAAAACACTCTAAGCTCCCGTTTGAGTTTCGCACGTGGCGCTTCAAAATGAGAGGAAATTTGATTTCACATGGTAAAATTTTTTAAAAAAAAAAAACAAAGAAAGAAAGAAAGAAAAATATCAAATGGTCTATTTTCTTTGTTCAGAAAAAGTGACTATTGAAGATTTATTTAGAAAAATACCATATTTGACCATTCGAGGTAATCAATCAGGAAGGAAATATACTATTCGAGACTTATCTATTTTTGTGGATTTTGGGCATCTACTCTTATGAGAACCCCGAAATGAAATCTTTGTACAGTTTGGTTCAAAATTTGAGTTTAAAAACCTCAATTACATTTTTAAAATCTTAGATTTTGAGCTGACTATCATTTCAATTTATACCATAGTTATTATTAATATTGTCTTTCAGATTTAAATTTTATAGCAAATATATACTCACTCTTATTATCAAATGCTAATTTTGATTACTAAGTTACCAAAATATCATTTTAAAATTTAAAATTAAACTAAAATTAATAACTAAAACAAAAAATGTTAAAAAAGAAGGGAGAAACCAGGTTTTTATATTATTTTAGAATTTTTTTTAGTATTTATTATTTTAATTATTAGTTATCAATTTAGCTCTAAATTTAAAATAATTTTTAAATGTGTATGTTTTAATTTAGATGGATATTTTGGTAAACTTAATGGTCAAATCAATGCATGATAACAATTTTTTTAAAAAAAAGGATAATGTTGATACTAGCCAAAATATAAGTATAAATTGAACAAAAATCAAAATATAAGGTAAAAAAAAAATGTAAATATCCCTAAATATTTTGACAATTTTCAAAGCAAAATTTGAGATTAAAATTAAAAGCTCTTGTCACATTTGATTCGAATTTTTTATTTTGTGTCCCAGTTCACGTGCAACTAATGAATTGATAGCATCATGACACATTATTTTAAAAAATTGACAAGGTAATTTGGAATTTTGAATAATATTATATCAGAAATTTATTAGTTAGACATAAATATAATAAAATTGGAAAGGTAATTTGAGTTTGTCGTGGTCATGCAATGAATTTCGTCCAAATTTTAATTGAAATCATTCAAATGATATAAATTTTTTTGGACACCAATGCGTCATGTTCGAAGCTTAGTCACAAAAGGGAAATTATCATCGATTTGGATTTTCTTTTTCAACGCTCATTATTTATGGAGGGACAAATTGTAAATCATTTAAAATTGGACCTCTTTCATTAGTGAAATTATTTATTCTAAATCTGCTCTCGCATCTCACTACTTAGTTAAAACTCGACCATATTGATTGAACAAAACTCGACCATATTGATTGAACAAAACTCGACTATGGTTGAGAAAACTAGATTTGAGTTCACATAATAAAATCTTAGATTGAAAAATCAGACTTAATAATAAGGACCCACTTTCAGTTTCTAGATTCGATTGCAATGAAGATTTATGGAAGATATTGACGAAGAAGTTTAGAGTAACCATAATTCATAGATGACTAAGAAAAGAAGATCTAAGTAATTTAGTTAGGTATTTAGATAAAATTATACAGGTGATAAAGTAATAAGGTTAATTTTGACAAAATTTATGAATAAACTCCTTCTATCATCACGGGAGCATTACCAACCCAAATAAAATAAAAAATATATTCGGATAATTATTATTATGTTTTTTCTTTTTTTTAAAAAAAAAATCTAAGGTATAAAGTGTTACAGCACTACGTCCATAGTGTCGCGTGAAATTAACTAACTTTTCCTATAATTATCCCGAATCACTATTGATTTCTTGTTCCCTTATCTATTCTAAGCTAGAGTATTTCTCGTTGTTTCAAGGCCTGAGAAAGTATCAATTTTTTCTTTCTTATCAACCAAACACCCTTTTTCCATGCAACATCTCCTTCGTTCCACAACCAAAATACCATTTCAGTTTCTTCATTCAACTTTGTATCACTTTTCATGATTTGATTGCAAAATGATTCCTACAAGAGTTCATTCACTCACGGAAGTGGAAATGCCCGGGAATGGGGATTCCCGGGAAAGCAGGGGGGCAAAGGGAAAGAAAATCACGAAAAATTTTCTCGAGAAAGTGGAAAGATTTCCGGGTTTTGTTTGGAGAGCTACGTTGAAAATGGGAAATGAAGATCCAAGGAAGGTGATTCATGCCCTGAAAGTTGGTGTGTCTTTAACTCTGGTTACCCTTTTGTATATAATGGAGCCTTCGTTTGAAGGGATTGGAGATAACGCCATTTGGGCTGTCATGACCGTTGTTGTTGTTCTTGAGTTCACTGCAGGTTAGTTCGTTGAACATTTTTCCCTCTTGGGTGTTTTTTTTTTTTTTTTTGAGCTTTGATTATGATGAATATGATCAAGAAAAAAAATGGTTGGTTATGGTTACTGTTTGATTGGTTTTGGAGAATAGGGGCAACTTTATGTAAGGGACTAAACAGAGGACTGGGGACTTTGATAGCTGGATCATTGGCATTTTTCATCGAGTACATTGCGAACGAATCTGATCGGATATTTCGAGCTGTTTTTATTGGAACATCTGTCTTTCTGATTGGTAAGCTTGAAAGTTTTGTATTACACTGGGCAATCTTATCACTCTTTTTAATGGTTATATAAGCAAATAGTTGACTTACATGGCCACGTTTATTAATCTGTAATAAAATGAATAGTAAAGAGAATATGAAGGAAAAAGAAACAATGAATAGACAAAAGTCAAACTTTCTTTCACGTGTTTCAATTTTGTACGTAAACACGTGATATGAAAATACTTTTTAATCTTCATTCTATTTCTCTCTATTACGGATCAATAAACATACCTTATATAGATAATACTTAAATTAAGTTTCATTGGTAAACATGGCCTTTAAAGTCTTATTAGCTTGAAATCTTTATGTCTTAATCTGCTGGGAAGTTTTTGTCATGTATTCATTTGGTTTTGGCAGGAGCTATATCTACATACATGAGATTCTTCCCCTACATAAAGAGGAACTACGATTATGGAGTTGTGATATTTCTCTTGACCTTTAACTTGATAACTGTGTCGAGTTACCGAGTCGACAATGTGTTACAGATGGCCCATGAACGATTCTACACCATTGCAATAGGCTGTGGTATCTGCCTTTTAATGACTCTACTTATATTTCCACACTGGTCAGGGGAAGAACTGCATAACTCCATCGTGTCCAAGCTTGAAGGACTAGCCAAATCCATTGAAGGTACATAAAAAAGTAGTTGATTGCAATACCGTTACTTCTTTTGTGTATAAGGGCAGGCACTGGAGTTGCATATTAAGATCTGTCAAATCTCTTGGCTGAAACATCTCAGATTTACCATCAACACTAGTAATGTTACAATGTATCATTTTGCAGCTTGTGTCAATGAGTACTTTAATGATGCTGATGAAATAAAAGAAACTAATGATAAATCATCAGAGGATCCCATTTATGAAGGTTTCAAGGCTGTTTTAGACTCGAAATCTAATGATGAGACCATGGTAAGTTCTTTTTCTTTTTTTTGTTTAGTCTTTTTGTAGATTATATTACATTCAAGACTTGTTTTACTATTTTCACTCTCTCTTCTTCTCGTTTTGGCACTCAAATTGCGCAGGCTTTACATGCGAGTTGGGAACCAAGGCACTCAAGACACTGTTATAGATATCCATGCAAGCAGTACATTAAACTGGGAGCTGTTCTTCGCCAGTTTGGATACACTGTTGTGGCTCTACATGGATGTCTACGAACTGAAATTCAGGTAATTAGGGACACATACTTGTAATATTGCCATTTAAAGAGTCTTGTGCTATAGAAGTTGCCTCCAGCCACTCACAAAAAGTAAATTCAAGAAAAATTTATCCAAATGAGTATTTATTACAATGTTTGCGAAAATCTGTCTCGTAAACCAAGAAGTTCCCACATACATTCTCATTCATTATACTAATTGCACAGATCATGGAATGGAAAACAATTCATATGGGTTCTTATTCTGTTACCTATGGGACATTCGATGAATAAGGTCCATCTCTTTTCTCACATAGCCCATAATATGAGCATATTTGGTTTTATATGCCTCTAATATTTATTTATTTATCTATATTTTTGTTTTGCCCCTTTTTTTCTGAATCACACAAAATGAAGTAAAACATTTCTAACATCTTGTAACTCCTAAAGTAATATAAAGTTGGCACCTTCAATAGTACTTTTGATCATTGAGCATGACCTTCTGTCATTCCTATTCAGATGTAACGTTTACAATATTCAAATACAATCTCTTTCAGACCCCAAGATCAGTTCGAGCTCTACTCAAGGACCCCTGCATTCGACTAGCAGGGGAAGTCTCAAAAGCACTTAAAGAACTAGCTAGTAGCATAAGAATCCGCCGCCATTGCTCGCTGAACATACTCTCTGACCACCTCCACGGAGCCTTACACGACCTCAACACTGCCATCACCTCTCAACCAAGCCTCGGCTCCAACAATAGCCAGGCCCCTATGGAGAAGCCAAGTCAGCCAGGACAACAACACCAGCAAACGAAACAGAACTTCTTTTCAGGGGTCTTGTCACTGTCCAAAAGGGAGCAACTTCAGACATCAAAGGATCAATTAGCTGCCGCTGATGAGAGGAAAATGTTGAGGAAGCAGATGAGCAAAATCACTATAACAAGTCTCGAGTTCTCAGAAGTGCTTCCTCTTGCTGCTTTTGCTTCTTTGCTAGTGGAGACAGTGGCCAAGCTCGACAATGTCATAACTCAAGTTGAGGAGCTGGGAGTATTTGCTGGTTTTGATGAGTTTGGGGATGATCATGGGCATGTCACTGTGACATTTGAGACTCCAAAAGTCGAAGTTGCCCAGAATCATTTGCCTTTTCATGGAACTGAATAACTAATAGTAATATGCTTTTGGAGTTTTTGTAATCTTAATAGGGTAATGACTTGTTTGTAAATGTGAAATAGGATTATAATTTTGTCCTTAGATATTTGTGTCTATAAAATGCAGTAGTTGAGTCAAAATGCAAAGCCGTCGATTTTCCCACAGGTTTAGAATATTCATAAGACCCTTTTGTTTTTAGCCGGTTGGTTTGGGAAAATAGAATTTTAACCCTTTTGTTTTTAGCCGGTTGGTTTGGCAAAATAGAATTTTATGTATAAGGTATACTCTAAAAGTTACTAATATGTAACCCATTTTGTCCGATGTCATTTGCCTTCTCATGGAGCTAAATAAGTAATAGTAACATGCTTTTTGGAGTTTTTCCTGTCCATTGTCCAATATCATTTGCCTTTTCTTGGAGCTAAATAAGTAATAGTAACATGCTTTTTAGAGTTTTTCGGTTTTTTATTGGCTAATGACTTGTTTACGTGTGTGAAGTGAGATCTTTTTTATAGATTTACATATGTGAAGTGAGATCTTGTACATCTACTTTGAGGTGTCTTTTTAGTTGTTTGATTCACCCACACAAAACAATAATTGAGTCAAAACGTATATATAAGTGTAAAGTCATTGGTTTGGTTTGGAATATTACTTAAACCTTTTGTTTTTAGCCAGTTTTGTATAATAGAATTTGATTTAATATTTTGCTCAAAATCAGTTGTATTCACGTAGAGCTGCTCAGTAATAGTAACATGCTTTTTGGAATTTTTATTTTTTATTTTTTGCGTAGTGGTTGGCTTATGTATGTAGAATGGGGATCTTAATATCTTGTACTTGATCTCGTAGAGTGTATAAGAAAATTAAAAATAAAAATAAAAGAACTATGTTATTGTTGATTCATGTAAGAAAGTTTTTTTTCGTTTTTTTTATAAATTTAAATATTTATATTATTTATAAATGATAGAAGCCATTTATTTTTAGCATTATTAAAGAGCAAAAGGTTATTAGGGCCCAACCGGGTTTTAGAGTTTTTCGGTTTTTTATTGACTAATGACTGGTTTACGTGTGTGAAGTGAGATCTTTTTTATTGGTTGATGACTGATTTACATGTATGAACTGAGATCTTGTACATCTACTTTGAACTGTCTTTTAGCTGTTTGATCACTGACACAAAACAATAATTGAGTCAAAACGTATATATAACTGTAAAGTTATTGGTTTGGTTTGGAATATTACTTAAACCTTTTTGTTTTTAGCCAGTTTTGTATAATAGAATTTGATTTAATATTTTGCTCAAAATCAGTTGTATTCACGTAGACTTGCTCATTAATAGTAATAGTAACATGCTTTTTGGATTTTTTTTTTTGGGTAGTGGTTGGCTTATGTACGTAGAATGGGGATATTAATATCTTGTACATGATCTTGTAGAGTGTATAAGAAAATTAAAAATAAAAATAAACGAACTATGTTATTGTTGATTCATGTTAAAAAGTTATTTTTTTATAAATTTAAATATTTATATTATTTATAAATGAGAGAAGCCATTGATTAAGAGCAAAAGGTTGTTAAGGGCCCAACCGGGTTCGAACCGGTGACCTCTTGATCTGCAGTCAAATGCTCTACCACTGAGCTATGGACCCATACACATTTAATCAGTACTTTGTCTTATTTTATTGTATGCCCAATAGGACACGTGTCCATGGTAGAGTACAGAAGATACAATTAGGATAAGATATGTTGCTGCCTTCTCTGGACTCTGATATTTGTGAATTATAAGGAAACTAAACAGTGAGTTCTCCCCTCAAAAAAATAAAATAAAAAAAAAAGAGAGTGACAGTTCTCCTGGTTATGGCTTAGTCATACTCAGATGGCTCACTGCATCTCAAATACTACTACTGTCTTCTATGGCCACAGGAGAAACATAGCCCCATATAACTTGTTTGACTGGAACATAGGAAAGAGCAAAAATTCTGAGATATCAAAGACCAAGTACCATGATACTGATCTTCCTTTCTCACCTTCTCTACTAGACAAAACATTCTTAAGAGGTACTCTCTCTCTCTCTCTCTCTCTCTCTCTCACATATAAGACATCTAATGTTCAATTTACACGTGGTAATAAATTGTATTATAATATGAAAATGTTTGTCTTTTTTTCCTACTACTTGGTAAATTTTTTTTTTTTTTTGGAGTGGAGATTTGAATTTGGGATACTCTGCATATTGGGAAGAAGTGTAGTTATTACTAGGCTAAGTCTGCGACCACTGCAATTTTTGTAATATTATTCTATGCGACATTATGTTTTGATAAATGGTATGAAATTTGTTATACTGTACGTAGTATTGCCAAATAAGACTTAATGTGACAAATTTCATAGTTTTCTTCTTATTTCTTAATCTTTACAAGTAGGTAGGGAGCTAAAATGCTGCTATAAGGCCAGCGTAGATGGATTTAGCGCAAGTGAATTCCACAATTTTTGCGATTTTAAGGGACCTTGTGTGATAATTGGCTACACAAACAAGTCCTTTAAGTTCGGTGCCTTTAATCCTGAGGGCTATAGAAGTACGGATGATTACTATGACACTTTTGATGCGTTTCTCTTCTATTGGATAGACAACACAAAGGTTGATGATGATGGGCCTATTGTTCTGCCCAAAATTGGTGGCAGTGGTGCAGCCCTTTTCGACTATGCTCGGGGTGGGCCGCAATTCGGGGCTGATGGGCTGCTCATTGGGCCGCCATTAGCGCCGGTTATGGGTGGGTTCGCGGGCCCAGATACGAATTCGGGTATTGGTGACCTAAGGCAAGCCAAATCAAGATTGGGATTGTCATATGCAAAGAGGGAAGATGGGAAGGACTCACTTTTTGGAGATGAGAACAAGACCACTCTTGAAGAAGTTCAAGTCTTTTGTAGTCCTCAAATTGCAAGCTTGTATTAAGAGTGAATTAGAAGATAAAGATTGGTATGTAAATAGTAAACATTTAACTTGGATATATGTTCTAATAAAGAAGTATGTCACCCAAATTATTAACTACCAATTCTCTTAGACTGTTAAGAGCAATGTCAACATTGGATTTTATGTTCTTGACATTTCAAAAAGAGCAACATGTGAACCTTACCATATCCCGTGTGAACACATTGTACAAAAGCCTTTTTAATAAAGGAATAAGACACACCAATTATACATAACTCTCATAATACATCACAACTCATTTCACTTTCTTGATGCTTTAGTTTCCTCATTTCATTTTCAGGTCCTTCTAAAGTAGTATAAAACACACCAATTACAAACAACTTTCATTAATGTTGCATGACAACATAATATTTCACTTTCTTGATGCTTCCTTTTCCTCATTTCATTTTCGGTATACTCATTAATTTGTTTACATAGTGAACGAAAAAGTGGCACGCGCTTATTCCATTGCTTTTTAAGAAAGAATTATTATTAGGGTATTGATTTGAGGGGTGAAAAGTAAGTAGTAGAGGGGAGGTGGGAGAATCTGATTTAGAAAACTATTAGTGGGGTGTTGGATACAAAAAGAGTGAAATTATAGGCCTTTTAAGATAAAGTCACTAGCATAGTACAGTCTCTTTATCAAATAAAATCTTTCTCCAATTTGACAATGAAGGGGGCGGGGAACATTTTGAAATCTTGGGCCAAAGACAAATATATAACACTTATTGGAGACTTAGTGGCCGGTTGGCACTTCCTGATAGAAGTGCTAATTCACATAAGCAATTTTGGTTGGAATAGCTTTTTTGTTTTTGTTTTAACTTTTGAATTTAAAGTACAAGTTAAAGTTGTAGTTTGTTCTTTTAGACAGAATATGTATACCATGGGGTGGCACTTTCGTATATAAATATTATTGTACATAGATTCTTCAAGATAATGGATTAAGCAAAAAGAAAGGAGAATTATTATATAAGGACAAAAGGTTAATATTAACTTATTGCACAGCTCTTTCTGAAAGGCGGCTTCTTCTTTTTTAAACAGAAGTTCTATGGTTAATTAGGTAATCAATGAAAATGTAATCCCCAAATCTATAAAATTTATGTGTTAAGGGTTTTCCTTTTCAATTTTTGTCTTTTTAGTAATTAAATTATTTAATATAAGTATGCCTTGATCTTAAGGATCAGATGACCTAATCCTTTATTAACGAGAGCAATGAAGAAAAAGAAAATTGAGACAAAGCAATGACATACAAGATTTATAATAGTTCATTTTTAGTATGATAGCTATTCTCCTTTCAGCCATTGCAGGATTTTACTACGATGAAAAAGAAGAATACAAGAAAATTGCAAACCTCTAGTCTCCCAGAGTCTGAGAGTACTTTTTCTGTTATCTCACTCTACTTAAGTCAACCTCCTAATGTCTTTGATTTGCTAAAGAACTAAGGCAACCAAATTACATATGCAAAGCCCTAACTAATACACCTTTACAGGTAAAATTTATGTCTCCACATCGACCACATAGCAAAGGTCGATTTGGGTATACATCACACTAATTTTGTGACTGGGTGATCTGTGTCAATATAATTAGGCTCCACCTATCCAAAATTTGATAAATTATAAAGATCAAAACTCACTCCCACCAAGAAAAAATACTCTGTTCTTTGGCAGAGTCTGTAGTTCTATGACAGCTTGGTATTCTTCTCCTGCTTTTAACTGCTTATGCTATACATTCTAGGTACCCCAACTAATCTACCTTTTTTTCTCCCGAACATATTTTTTTTTTTTTTGGGGGCAGCAAAAGGGTAGAGCAAATCTTGGGTTTGGCTATAGCAAAATGGGATAACTGGCTTTGTTAACCTTCCTTGGGACCCTCTTCCTTCCATTATCTCATGTTCCAGATATTCATAAAATTGAAAAGTTGTAAACAACTTTCAATTAAATACTTCTAAGTATTAAAGTATGTGTCAAAGGAAGTGATTGTTTGATAAGCTGCAGAAAATCTAGTGTGGAATTCTTTTAGCTATCCACCAAACCAGTGACCCACACCAAATATTTTGTTTAAAAAAAAAAAAAAAAAAAAAAATCCTACTCAAAGTATAAAAGAATGTGGGAAAGAGATAACTTCTTGATAGTTAGCTTATCAACACTTGAAAAGTGAACTTTATCCTTGGCTTTAAATCTCAAGGGAATATTTCAGTCCGAAATAATCTTTGAAAATTTTGACAATCATAGTGACTGATCAAGATGGCAAGTATGGTCATTCAAAGTTTTTTTTCCAAAAAAAAAAAAAAAACATTAAGTATTTTCAGTTCACATTGGCCAAGTACGTTTCTGTTTGTCCTGTCTGTCTTTACCTTGTATACTAAAAACATTAAGGATCTTTATTAAGAGTCCTACAAAAGTCAAGTTAATAGCCCTACTATAGAAGCCCCACCAAAAAGTTATGTATCATCAGTGTTAACAACTATAGGAGCTTTTTAATATTGTAATTACCAAAATAGAAGAATTCCAAACAAAACATGAAAGAGAGATGTCCAGTTCAACATTCACTCCATGAGAGGTTTATGCTATCTTCATTGAAGAAGAAGACTCACTACATGAGACTGCTTCCAAGTGCATTTAGGCAAAGAAAAGTAGAATGCTTTAAAACTTGCAGTTGCAGCATGTAATAGTCAAAAGTTTCAATGAAAGAAGTTAATTTATTCATGAAACATATAGATAACTCCCAAAACCAACTCCAGGTGAAATCGATAAAAGTGATCTCCACCTGATACACCGTAAAACTTTAAAGACAGAAAGAAGAAACAACGAAGGTAGGTGGACAAGCCAACTTCAAAAGAAAGCACAGGATAAAGCATTGTTACAGAGACCCCCTCTTAAGCTTAATAGATATGAAAGGGTTCATAATCATTATTTTCTATTACTACCAAGAACCAACTTTAAAAGGCGTTGTCTCGGGCCCTTCCTAGATGACACGGTAAGTGAATTCCCCAGTTGGAAGTGCTACAATGGCTACACTCCTACGTCACAAATGATCATATTGCCTTCTTGTACTCATAGATTGCTAAAGTTCCCCAAAAATGTAGTCTCCACTAGCTTGCTTGCAAATTAGAGCTTGGTCCAAATTTTCACACCCTCATTTCCAATAACTCAGTGAGCTAGTCTGGTCATAACCTTCAGATTCCATATCCTCATTACCACAAAAATTCATGTAATTTGAGTGTCCAGGGTAAGATGAAATGCAGCCAATTTGATTGAGATTATAAGAAAGTCCAATACCCCCATTAAAATTAGAGTATGATGAACTAGGTGAAATTTCCCTGTGTTCATATGACTGCCATGGTGTCACTGAGCTAGGAAACTCATACTGTCCAAAGTAATCAGGTATGGCTGCTTGCAGTTGTGGATAGTCCTGTAATAACCCAAAAGACACTTTAAGTAAGTTCAAATAGTTAAACATTTGACTTCTTGAGATGTGTTAGTTCTTCCCATTGGAAAGTTCCTGCGTACCTTTGATGAGTCAAGAATTAATTCAGGTGAGACCCAAAAGCTTGCAGGGTTGGTCTCTGTCACTGATGGCTCAAAGTCCGGTACAGGAGTGACCTCATTTGGAGAAGTCATAGGGCTCGAGTGACGACTCTCGTTGTACTGGTAACTCACGTGCGGCGAAGTCTCACCAGAGATTCCAATCGGCTCATTCAAGACCCTTGTTGAGGTGAAGTCCCCATTACTTGAGTTGCTTCCACTCTTCTTGCTGCTCTTTGGTTCTCCAAGACAATCATTGATCTTCTGTGTGTTCTCATTCTTTTTCACAACTCGGCACAAGGCAAAGGCACCCTGCAGCTTGTGTCTATCAGTTTTCTGAACTATAGAAGCAAATGAAAGGTACCAAGAGTAAACAGTTTTACAAAAGCAAATTAGTTTCACTGAGGGTGAAAAATTTACATGAAAACTTGGTGAGCCTTGAGTAAGATCATCAGAGAGGCGATACTCGTGCATGATCCAGTCTGTTCGGTCTCCTAAAGGAGCACGTCCGCAATAGAAGACAAGGGTCTTTCTGTATGCAGTTACACCACCGGACTGGCAGACAACTTTGCGGTCTTTCCCAGTGGCCTTCCAGTAGCCAGCTTTAGTAGCTCTGTTTGTTCTCGACCCATTCGGATACTTTCGATCTCTGGGACAGAAAAAGAACCATTCCATGTCTCGTTTTGGAAGGAATGATTTCTCTGCAAGCATAGCTTTACAGATCAGATTTCTAGACTTTTGCCAAATTTGAATACGAATCCAATAAAAAGTCATTGAAGAGCACTCCAAGACAAAATTGACTTTAACTGTTCTTCTACTTATTTTGCTTGAAATGGTGTGGAAGAATAAAAGAAAGCAAATAAATTAGCTTTGGAAAGACAAGATAAAAAGAACCATGTCCCCATGAGAAAAAAGGACACTTGAAACAGATTTTGTACCAAAAGAAGAAAATATCAGATAATCCAAAAAGTACTCGAAACAGGTATTATGTTCACACTGATTCAAGATATGAACTTATTCACTAAAACCATAAAAACAAGTTCATCGTACTCTTCTCCAAATTACACTTAAAGCAGCAGTACATAATTGAATCAAGTTATGCTCGTACACAAGCTAGAACTCAAGAACTTATTCACGGAGCCTATAAAAAGATGAGTAATGGTTCTTTATGCCACTTCACTTGAACAGTTATAACTTTATGTGATTATCCTACCATTCAATTTCACTTTTCTCTATGCAACTTTCTTGGCTATACTAAGTAGTAATGTACTTAGTTTATAGCTTCAACAATAATAGCAAAAATAGTAATTAGACAAACCTAATCTAAGTTATACTATGTGGATTATTTTCAATGTCAAAAGAGAGTAATTTGAGTAAGTACCAGGCAATTCCCAGGGGTCAAACTTGTACAACTCGATCACCGGGATTACTTCAAGCTCGATTTCGAGCCCCTCCACTTTTCTTTTCAGGTAATACCCCACCAATTCCTCATCAGTTGGGTGGAAGCGGAAACCGGGTGGCAGTGATGCCCCTCCCATGATTATAAAACTCACTAACTCTAAAAATTCTTGAAAATGAATACCAACAAATTGAGAGAGGAAAAGAAAGTGAAAACAGAAAGCAAGCTTGGAAAGATTTATGAGGAATGAAATGATATGAAAATCGTTTCTCTTTTGTTTTTTTGGCTAAGTACCTGTACTGTACCTATTAAAGATCTGGAAGATCCAAAAGTAGAAGCTTTTACAAACAATTGATTTCTTACCGAGAATTGAGTACAACTTCCATAGGATGTTCCTGTTGTATAACAGAATCATTGTCTTTCACACAAATGCAGTATAAGTAGTGTTTATATAACCCCCCACCACCCCCGTCAAAATTATATTATAACCCAAAAAAGACCAAAAATTAACAAAATTCAAATCTTTCTAAGCAATACCCAGAAATAGATATTGCTAAATGTCCACAAT
This sequence comes from Parasponia andersonii, assembly GCA_002914805.1. Taxonomy (NCBI): domain Eukaryota; kingdom Viridiplantae; phylum Streptophyta; class Magnoliopsida; order Rosales; family Cannabaceae; genus Trema; species Trema andersonii. The sequence continues at coordinate 365,947 of JXTB01000163.1, forward strand.
CAAACTGTTTTAACTCCAAAGTTTCCAACTCAAGAGAAGGACAAAAACCCTTTTTGGAACCTAGTTAGAACTTCCAAAATTGGAACCTATTAAAACACCCAGAAGCCGAAATCATCCAGAATTGCTTCAGACTTCGAAAATATTGACTATTGGAGAGAAATTGATTGATAAAAAAGAGCCAAAAAATGGAAAAAGAGAAAGGAGGAGGAGAAGGGTAGAGAAGAGAAGAAAACAGTATAGAGTAGAGTAGAGTAGAGTAGAGTAGAAATGGAGGCAAATGGGTGGTTCATTTATAGGATTTGGGGGAACCAACAGTCCAAAAAACACATACTCGCACCGAAAGTGTTTGAGATTGCTTCAGAGGCACACCCCAAAATTCCAAATAAGACTGGCCCACAAGACCACCATTAGCTTGAACTCAGTTCACACTTGTTAATAGTTTAAGCTCTGTATGACCAAAATACATATAATATGTATATGTATAATATATCAATTAAAAAAGAACAGTTAACCATCCCGCCAAGTTAACTTTTTGTTTGACCGTTGCTTGAGGCTCTGACCGTTGTCTCTTTCCATGAACAATATTATGTCTCGCTTAGAATCTTAGCAGAAGTAGTACAAGTTTGAATATGAACATGTTACATGCACAAAAGGGTTTTCCTACGTTGTTTTTTTTTTTTTTCCTCTATTTGATTTTCTGTTCGATATTCTAAGCAGAAAAAGGAATAGAAATCTAGTGTTGACCACCGAAAAAAAAATAACAAAACAAGGTAATTATTTCTTCAAAAAATTAATCGAAAAAAAAAACTTCAAACTAATCTATTGCAATTATTCTATTGCTAATTGAGAATAAATTCATCGGTGCTATCCTTCACAAAATTTTTCATTTGTTTTTTTCTAATACCAATATCGAGAGAAGCCCATTACTTAATACTGTTTGTCCCCTTTTTATTTTTATTTTTTGGTTTTCCTAATAATAAATAAAATGGTCCTCTTTTGTCTCTTCGTTCTTTTGGGAGTGAATGCTGTGAACCTTATGAGTGTTAGATATGTTATTTTCAATCTTTAATCATTGTGACAATAGCAAAAATTGACTACTTTTTCTAATCTCCCCTGCATATATTCAAATTAGCAAGTTTGATCCAACAAAAGATGTGAAATTTTATTTTTCTAGGAAAAGGTTTAGCAGTAAAAAGTGAACATTTTAGAAACCTGTTTGGGAAAATGAGAACAGTTTTTCAAATATTTATGGTGTTATACAGTACACTTTTTTTTTGGAGTTAATTATACACTACACATGAGAGGATGTAATTACAATATTATTTCATTTTTTGGAAGAATCTTAGACCTTTAAATTTAATTCCATTGGTAAATATATCTGTTATAAACTTGTCCTAAATTATTATTACATTAGGAAAAAGATCACAATTAAGATTAATGGTGAAAAAATAACAATAAATTTGGTTTATTTCCTTTCTATTTTTATTTCTTCAGGCTTTTTTTTTTCGGTATAAAAAATGGGGTATCATTTGCTGTGTCATTTGTCATTGAAGGTACTGGTGGATCTCACTGCAGAGTGGTCAAATCGGCATTAATTTGGGGAATTTAGAGGTTTGCCTTTGGTCATGTCCTTTTAGTCTTAGCTGTTTCCTTCCACGTCATCCTGAGTAGGACAAAATACTTTTTCCCTTTATTTTATTGAGGTCGTGCTGTCATTTTCCTGGTCCCACTGCCCAAAAAGAGAGTTCCAAAAGTGCTTACGAGTTCCTAAAGGGAAATTAAACTCTTTCTCATTGATTCACATACATGTATAGTTTCTAAAGAGCAGCCGGTAGTAAACAATATGACGTTTATTAGTATGGAACCCGGATTAAACCTCGTTATAGTCTCACACTAATCAATAATTATATTGTTACGAGTAATTGTAATACCTCTTATTTATTAAAATTTTAATAACTGCCGATAACATGATATTTAATTATATTTAGGACTCACCTACTCGAGATATTATTTCGTTGCGATACCACATAAAGCCTTTAAAAAGTATTTATACTTCATCATCACTAAGTGGGGCCAAAATGAAATAATTTGTATAGTAGAAACTATTTAGTTGTTTGAAGAAACTCTTTCCTTGTTCATTAGCAAAAGAAAAAAAGGATTGGAACTAAAGTTTTGCTTTAGGACTTGGGAGAATGTTTGGTTCCTATTGCATGTTTTATTTATATTTGTGAAATAGACTTCCACATAGCTTATTGGGGATTGTTAGTAAAATTTTGTAAACGATTTATTGGTAACGAGTGGGATTCCTTGCTTTATACCTTAGGATTACGTCATAAAGGCAACAAAAAGAAAGACCAAGGCAATGTCTTTCAGTATGAGTTTTGTGGAGTTCTTTACCTACACTCTTTTCAAGTTATAAGCCTATTTGTTGGGTTAATTCATGCTAATGAAATTATGGCTTACTAGTAAAATTTAGCTGGGGAAGAAAGTACTTCTAAATGAAAAGCCTTTCCTTTCACACAAGAATACTATTAACCGTATTGGGGAGCTTGGATTTTTCGTTAATTAATTACAAATTCGTACAATGAAAACCTTTAGTTTGCAGCTTTTTGCATTTGTAACGCTATCAAAAGCACAATTAAACTATTGCTTGAAAAATGTGATCATTTATATTTGTCCAAGGTTCATGGCACAAAGTATGTTTTAGGAAATACACTCTTTTTAATAACCACCTATTTTTAAGTTTTAAGCTTATTAGGAAGACAAAAATATATTTGGTAGTTATATTTTCAAGGATTCAAATATCGATAGACAAAAAGAGTTTAATTGCGCGATACTTTATTTAGTATTTTCGACACTTTGTTTAGCTTTTCATGTTTATAGTTTTTTTTTTTTTTTTGAGTTCGAAGATACCAGTGTAACACTCGACACTATATCTAATGTTCTTGACTTAAGAATCTATAAGTTTTTTTACATTTTTTTAAAAAAAATTGTATTTACTTAAATGCTTTTAATTAAAATGGTATATTTTCTAAAACTTGCTATAAAAAGAGTGTTATTCACCTGATTTCCCTATTCTAAAATCTACAACAATATCAAACTAGCATTAATGTTTGATTACGAGTATAGGTTGTAACATTTGTTGTTGGTTAAGACGTCAATTAATTTTGCAAAAATATTTGTTATATGTACTCTCAGTTTTGAAGGGACTGCTTGACCAAAGACAGAGAGACATGGATTTCCAAATTTAGCGAAAAAGTACTAAATCCCCATACTAAAACTGTAATAATTCGATTTCGAAAATTAGAAAATGAAACTTGGAAAAATTGTACATTCTTTTCTTAGCCTTTTCATTTCCTCTCTTTCCCTCTTTTTATTTTGTACTTCTTTTTGAAATCCCTTTTTATTTTATGTCTGCTAGAACGTTTTTCAGTTTTCTAGTAATACTTCTTAGGAGGAAAATCATAGTTGGTTACTTAAAATTCCATTAAATCTTTTTTTATCAGGCCTTTTAAGATTGATCAGTCACGCGAAGTCAAATAATCCTAGATCTAGATCGCATATACTGTTATCGATCATTTCTTATTTATAAAATGATGTAACATGTAAAGTTTTCAAAATTTATAAACATGAATATGCTCCTCAAGTTTTTCTACAACACACAGAAGAAAGTTTAAAAATTTGTCAAGTTTTACTTTCCTAAACTTTACATTCTTTATATTTTTACTCAGAGAGTGGGGTTTGAACTAAGACACTCCTTAGAGTAGAAATAAGTACAGCTACAACCAAACTTTGCGGTTATGCATGAAGCTACCACTAAACTCTACCGCTGACGAGTAGAAAATTCGTATCCTAACTTTGTATTTTAGAGAATAATTTGCTAAGTTAAAAGAGGAAGTGTTACTGTTTTTGGTAGAGATTTGACGAGGTATATAGTTGGAGGATTTGTATATAAGAAAAGAGCGGATAGGAAAGGGAGACAAAAATTAGTCCATTTTTTAAAATTATTCTAATAGAAAACTATTTGAAGACTAAAATCAAAATAGCACTACCTCCAAAAAAAAAAAAAAAAAAAAGAATGTAATAATAACACTTCTTAATACCACTCACTTATAGCACTTTCGAAATACAGCAAAAAGGAGTCATGAGAGACCATATTTCCATAGAAAGAAATGATTTCAAGGCCCAGAAATTCAACAATGCAAGGCTTATACAAGCCACAATGGTGGGTGGGTTCATGATCATAGGTATTGGTAAGTTGAGAGAATCAATCAAAGATTCAAAGTGTGAATAGCAGTCAAATGGAGAAGAGGGTAATGGTTCTTATTGTAAATGAAGATGGAATTCCCATGGAAGAAATTAAATAAAATTAGCATTTTTTTTTTCATGGGGAATTGGAAAATGAGAAGAAGAGAGACCACCTTATCCCTTGTCGTTGTTTGTCTACCTCTTTCGGCTGCCCTTTGTCTCTTGATGACATTGTACAAACAGACATTTCACCAACACTTGCGTAGCACAACTAGAAAAAGGTCAAACATTTGCTGGCTAATGCTTGCTCAAGATTAGGCAAATGGGTTTGGACTCGTTCCTAAAGTATGGAAATCATAAATAAATTTGTCTTTCAATTTTTTGTATTAAATTTAGTAATGTGTGAGTCGCGTTTTGTCTGCTCTCTTGATTCTTTTGTCAAATATCCATCAAACTCGTTAGTCGTTCTAATTCTTAAAATTGTTATTTTTGGATTTGTTAGTCTATGAGTTTATTGAGATTTGTTGGTTTTGGAAATGCTTATGTCGAATCAAGATTTCTTGGGTTGGTAAGAGACTCGTTTACATCTCATCATTTAACTCACACGTTCTGATTTTAATTTTTGACAGACATATTTATATATTTTTTGGGCTAAAATTCGTCCGACTCAATTTATTAGGTATTCTCCAGGAGTATTTATGTTTTCATCGGGTTTTTATATTCAGAAAATAGGTATTACTATTTGTGATTATATATCATAATAATAACTAATTAAGAGTTAGTTCTAATTGAATAGACATATTCATCGTTGAATAAACTCTTAAAAGAATACAATTTGATCTTTTCCATGTTTTTTTTTAAAGTAAAAAAAGACTTGTTATATATTTAAATTTTGAAAAAATGACTTGTTATTAATTAGAATTATCCAATATAGTAACAGTCAGTGATATGAGGTGGAATTTTCCTAAACCAAATACATTCATTATTTATCCTAAGAGCATGTTTAACCAAAGCATGGGCAACCCCGTTAATAGAGACAACAGTCCCTAGAAAATAAGACAATAAATGAGATACATTCAGCAGTAATAAGTTACCAAAATCACAATTAAAATCCAGTGGATTTGAGAGACTCTGACCTACTACAAGTGCACATGTTTCCATAGCTTCTAGAGAGATGCCGAGTTCATGAATCCAAGACAAGCTAATGCCCAAACCCTTATTTCGGCCAGCTTAGGTGAAAAAGTTCCTGATATTTTCCACTCTAGAGATTATGATTATCACTTGATTTTAAAAGAACTTTGTGTCGTCGGAAGGTAATTGATAAATCACATCATTTTTTTTTCTTTGGATAAACCATCATCATCATCATCAATATTATTATTATTAT
>JXTB01000163.1:372334-397306 GCA_002914805.1 Parasponia andersonii
CCAAAAAACAAAAAAGGTGAAAGCTCAAATTCATCTGACTGCATCCACATATTGGGATGGTGAAACAAAGGTGCTTAAAATCATTTGGCACTACATCACAAGTTCATAACAAGGCCGTAGACTCGGCAACAATTTGGTCACTTCCAACTTCCAAGTCTTGGGATTGTAATAATTTGGTTATTAAATAAAATAAAATAAATAAATAAAAATAAAAAAGCTCCGAACAGAAAAGACAAAAAGGGTATGTTTACACTTAAATTTTAATTGGCACCTTATCATCCGTCCGCACCATTATCAAGAACGCCTCCTTTAATTGTCATTATTTAGTGAAAAAAAAAAATAAGAAAAGATAATCATAAGATTTCAGTAACGAGACATCAAAAGATTTCACACCGACACGATGCGATACACGTAAGCACTGAGGTGGAAGTTGTCGTATAGGTCTTCGCATGCGATGCTCAATTTTCATGTCGAGATTGGATTATATACAATCGCAAGATTATTGTCGATCTATTTGAGCAATTAGTTGACTGGTTTGAATTAGGAATTTAGATTAGCAATTTAATTATGTTTCTAATGTATTTGTTTGACGTGGGATGCAGTTTCATGAAGATAAAGACACATATTTGGTCAAACACTTGGCATATATAGTATTAGTACAAATCGCTTTATGTTATGAGCATAATATGCGCAGTTACGCAGTCTGCTACAGCGGCAGTCACACTCGCACAGAATTTAGCAAATTTCCAAATTCATAATTATCTTTTCCTCGTGCTCCACAATAGTTTTGGTACTTTTTTAAGATCCATCTTTGAATTGTTAACGTCGAATGCCAGTTATGTATATCTTATTATTACATACTCTGGAAAACTTGGTCTTAATGTTTGTTGGCTAATTTGCTAAGTTGTAAATACAAAGAAAATAAATATAGATTTCTTTCAGTTGAATATATATACATACATATACTAGTCAAGAGGTAGGTATCATTTTCTTTTCTTTGACCAAGAGAAATTTCATTCTAATCAATAATAGCACTAGATAATCAACTAAATCATTAATTCTTACTAGTGAATGGGAAGAAAAAAAAATAGTACCCAAGCTCATAAGGAGACTAAGTAGAGCTCCACTAAATATATATATTGGTTTTTCAAAATGTCATCCACCACTGCTTGGATGGACTTGTTTAATTGACGTGAAAACGAATATGTCACAAATATTGATCTTCGATTGCATAAATTCTTCTACATGTGGATCATATCTGAGCTATCAAGTTTAAAAAGAAAACAACAAAAAGACACACAAAAACAAATAAAACCCACATATCTAAAATTAGCTGGGAGAAAACTTCTATAAATCTAATTCTAAGTAGACAAACACCTTCACACATATGGAATGATTATTTAGACAAAAACGAAAATAATTATGAAAAAGGGCCCTCTTTGGCTGGGTACATAGAAATCAAGGAATACGAAACCTGCAATCAGAGGAAGAAGAGAATACCGAGTGGCTAGAATTTTTGGAAGAGAAAATACCTAATTATTACAATAAGTTGTCTTCTTCTCAATTTCAAATATTAAAATGAGATGGATACCACTTTATTAACCAATTAGAGAACCACAATTACAAATCTAATACTAAAGATCAAATTATGGATAATCCATAAGAATGAATAAACAACCAAATTAAGAATTTCTGTTGATAACTAGAGAGATTTTCGTGCACCAAACATAAAGATCCATATTTGGAAGATTTATTTTTATTATCAAAGATCACTCTTTGCTGAAGACTAATTCTCAGTCGAACAAACCAATTCTTAGTCGAAGAAACCAATTCTGATGGTAGAGGATGATTTGAACAAATTGAAGAGATATCTCTTACGGAGTTTCAATATGTTTTTTTTTGAATGTATGTGCACATTATTTTTATATGTTTTGTATATAGTCTATTCATTCCCGATTAATAATAGGAATTTAATTTGGTTGTTTACTTGTATTGAATTATTTGTAATTTCACCTTTGTACTAGATTGATAAATGTACTGCTGTTATTAATGAAATGAAATTCATCTTTCGATAAAAATATTGATAACATACCTAATCATTATTTACAAAATATATTTAAGTAGAAAAAATCGTAATTTCCCTATTATGTTTTTATTTCTTGTATTGCATTACAATAATATAAACATCTATCGTGGATGTTATTCTAATTTAATTTGACGTTTAAATATACGTAATACCTCGATTGCACCACTTTTTATTGTTAAAATTCTCATATATATATATATATATATAAAATAAAATACTCTAGAGCAGTCAAGCATACATATTTATCTTTTAGGATAACACGAGGATCCGAATTCTTATCCTATTTTTTCAATACTGAATTGTCACTATTTTTCTTTGAGAAAAAAAAATTGAATTAGAAATAATAATCACTAATTAAATAGTACAACTCACGTGCCACATAAAATGGTATTGACAAAATAGGATAAACGTTGAGATTCATAGCCATCTTAGAAGAGAGAGAAAAAAAAACAGTTAGAATTCCTATCATTATTTTTATGTTTAACCCGAATGAAAAGACCATAAACGTGAACAAGAGTTAAAAGAGTTCAACAATTGTAAATCAATGGTGAAAACTAGGCCTTTTTAATTTGGGTGATGAGCTTGAGAGAGGTCTTCTACTAGAATAAAAAAATGACGAACGAGGATGAGACTATGAACTTAGACAAGGATATTTGCTTTCACCCGTATCGTTTGCAGCACAAAGAAAGCATAATTTAAAATATTTGTTGAAAATGGTAAGTTAAAATTGGCAAATTCACGGAAATAATATATGTCGGCCACGTGTAAAACCAGGCGGCTAAGTGGGTTTCAATTTTTATATTCACAAAAAAAAAAGCTAAAATAATTTCGTTTTTGTTGGCCAGATAAAATGAATTTACCACACGAAAAGCGTGTTTGAATTAGAGCTTCTATCAAGGAGGTAATCATGATAGATGAATAGATGATCTTTCTTTAGCCTAACCATTAATGCAATTTGTTTTAAGTCACTAGCTACGTCCAATCATATAGTATTGCATTCACTCGATTTGATAGGATCTGAACATTTAGCAGGCAAGCAACTGTTATGTTTGGTACGTCGTAATATGTTGTATGAGTACTACTGGATTGCATATTGAAATGTACAATACACAATGTTTAGTTTTGCAATGTCACAGATAAATTGTATTGAATTTGATACATAATAAGTAGAAAGAAGATGAAAAATAAGTAGAAATGAGAAAGAATTATCGTTGGTAACTCTGATTTTTTGAGGGAAAGAAAAAATAATTTACGGGATTCTATTTGCATTTGTTTGGATTGAAATAAAAAATGATAGAATTTTTTTTTCCAAAGAAAACAAGAGTTTGATTAGATGTGATTTCTTAGTATTTACAATTTTGACATATTAATTAGCAAAATAAAAAAGGTCAAAATAAAGTTTTATAAATTTTTAGGAAAATTATTTTCTTCTTTTTTTTTCTTTGACTTTTTCCTTACAAATTTTCGTTTTCCTCCAAAATTCAAGATCCAAACATATAAGAGAGAATGAAAATAGAAAATAATGATAAAATGAGGGGAGAGATAGTGGAGAGAGAATATCATGAGAGATAAGGACAAATTACAATAAACTCATTTTTGGTGTATAAACTAATATTAATTCAAAGTATCATATTAAGGGAGTGTTTGATAAAGAGAGTTCCAAGTTTTCAGATTAATAGTAATGTTAAGGAAGGTGATGTGATTATCGGAAAATTTGAATAATTGTATTTGGTTGCATACTAAAATCTTTTTTGTGGTTCCTGGGAATATCAAAAAAATTATGTTTAATTGTGTATGAGAATTTACTGATTTTTGATATTTTATCAGAATTAATGGAAAATTAAATTGTGACAGGAAACAAGATAATTGAGTTATGTTAAATTGAACTCCGAATTAGGAGAATTCTTGAACTGAACATTTTAAAATTTAAAATAATTATGAATATTTTAAGAAGTAATACAAATTTAAATTATCTAATTAGCAACTATAAAATCATTGATCGGAAATAATCAATATAATATTTTTGGTATTGAAAATATCATAATCTCCAAAATGTATTGCCAAAAGTTGCATCTTACAACAACCATGTCAAATTTTCATAATATAGTACTATTATATCCAAAGTTCAAGGTTATGACAACAATGTCCGATTTATTGTCGTCCAAAATTCACATGATATAGATTTTTCCATAAAAAAAAAAAAACTAAAAAAAGCAAAAAAAACTCCCACGCTCGTAAAACACTTATGTTTATGAACGAAAATGAAGAATAGTTGCATATTACTTTAAGGAATCTTAACAAGGAACACCACTTGTCTGAATATTCAAACATTCATAGTTGTATTTACAATAAGTGGGACGTAGCCCTCTTAGTTTCTCATAATTACCTAAGAAATAGACATAATGAAGGTCACTTCACTAAATCGAAAGACAAAAAATAAAAAATGATCATCCTAAGAAGCTCAAGCAAATTTTCATAATATCTAAGAAAGCAAAATTGTTGTAAAGTTGAAAATTTCCTCAATTCAATCGGCATGAATTCTATTAAATACATTTCAAAGAAAAAAGTCAAAAACACACACACAAAAATATATAAGCACCACGTAAGTATTCCAACAAACAGTTTATAATCATTCTTTTGGACTACCGAACTAGACATTTAACATGCCCATTTGCAGTAAACAAAATTTGAAGACAGTAGAACACGAAGATCAATAATGTAGAAGCACTTCCAAAGTGTTTATAGCAAATCTATGAATTCCATAACTAGTAAACATGGCAGGTCATGATTTAATAACTACAACATTTCTAAACTAAATAATAAGAAAATAATCAGATCGTAACTTATGCATAAAAACAATCCGAATATATATACATATATATATATATATATATAATTCAGGTAAGAGAGAAAATTACAGGGAAAAAAGAAACCAAAATTCCCAAAAGAGAAGAGAAAAAGGGAAAGAATACAATGGAATCAAGGCAAGAGGCGAAGGCAGTAAGAGTCAGACGACAAGAGGAGGAGACAGCGAGAGGCGGCCTTATTCAATGTTGAAAGAGAGAGCTAAACAATAGGCTATACCACACTATGTTTATTTTCATGGCGTTGAAAATTTACAAAACTCATAACAAACGGGGTAATGTGTGAAGATTATCATTCCCATCTTTACAACTTCCCATACCAAATGCTTCTGAGTTGTAAAAAAAGGATTACCACCAAACATAATATTTTATTAAAATAATGTAATACAGCGTTTAATTCGGCATACCAAGCATGTAAATGATATTAAATTCTTTAGTGCTAAAATTTGTAGTTGTCTTTCAATATTTTTCTCGTTCAAGAAATATTGTTGCTCATTCCCTTGCATTGTCTCTTTGAAGGATAATTATTAGTTGAACTAATAACTTAATTGTATTTATATCTCAGTGACGCGGCCTTTTTTTTAGTGGCATAATCTAGGAAAATTTCTTTCGGCTAATCTAAATTTTCTGTTCTTTTTTCCTCTTTATATTTCGTTTTTCTTCATTTTCTTCAAATGGATTTGTAATTAAGTGATATAATTCATGACAGTCTAAAAATGATAAAAAAAATGATAAGTTTGTATGCACATGTAGTCTACATTTTAACCTAAGGTCCTACGAAAAATTATCCATAAGAATATGGTAAAAAAATTAAGTATTTAAAAATAATAAAATAAATTTTAAAAATCTACAAATTTAATAGTGGAAAATAAGGGGCATCATTAAAATTTTTTATAAAATATGTGAGTGAAATTTAAAATTATCAAAATTCAGAGAGAGCAAATGAGTGATATAATTGAATGTTTTGAAAAAAAAAAATGGTTAAATTGAAATTCCAAAAATTTGAGGGGAGGCATATGCCCCTCGGACCAAGAAGACTTCATCTATGATTTATGTGCTGCATTGGCCAATGGTCTCTATTTGATATTTCTCCTTTTTCTTAAAAATAGAAAAAAAAAAAAAAAAAAAAAAAAAAAAAAGGAAAATCTCCACTGTTTTACGTTTAAAAATCTTCTGTTCTTCTTTACATAAAAAATTTTATCTTCCAATCCAATACGCTCATTTTTATAGTAAAAAAAAATCCTAGTTAATTAAATACTCATAATTTGAACTAAAAATAAACCGATTACGGCGTGTTGATTCACTTTTAGTTTTTAATTTAAATAAATTAAAAATGAAAGTACAAGTTTTATTTTGGTTCTCCATTTTTAAAAACAAGAAATATGCTTGGTAAACTCTCTCTCTGTAAAATCCTAAATTTTTGTAAAGGTAGTTAAGTAATTTTACTTTAAGGACATTTTGATAATTTTGTATTTTGGATTAATTAAATAAAAATAATAATAATAAAAAAATTCGGTGTTGAATCTAGACAAGATTATGTCTAGATACATTTGGGGAAAAAGTGAAAAAGAAATTTCAAATTGGGGACAAAAGTGTAATTAAAGAGAGACTAAAATGAAAGAATCTTTTAAAATTGTGGCCAAAGTGGAATTTTAGAAACTTATTTTTTCAGTCGAATCAGATTGTATCACGTGTCCCACTGCTACAGTTTTAAAAAATTGCATAAAAACCCCCAATTTCTTCTTCTTCTCCACGGAGGTCCTCCCGAAGCCACCCACGGAAACTGTTCATCCGAGCCTCCACCGTCCGCCGCCATGCCAGACGCGCTCATCCACCATAACCGGGAGACGCCGATGAACCAGCACCGGGTGCTGTTGCCGTGAACCGCCGCCTGTCGCCGGAGAAATCGTGGCCGGAAGATTTCGCCACCGAAACGGTTTTTCGCCCGCCGTGCCGCCGTCCGACGTCCGATCAGCGTGCCACCACCACCGTTAGATTCGTCTCGGGTCCAGCTTTGTTTTCCAACCACTCTCAGCCTCTAACTCGGCTCCGGTGAGAAGTTGTCTACTGTAGTAATATTTTAATATTTAAATTTTGTGGTATTTTCGTAATTATTTCGGAATTGAGTTATTTTCCCGAAAAAATTATACCACGTGATAGAGGAGTTTGAAACATGAAATTTCATGATTTTTAAGTGTTAAAACGATAAGTGGAAGAATGTTAATTGTCGGAATGAAAATGTGGTATTTTTCTAAATATTTTCAAAATGTGGTATTTTTATAATTTTTGGATTTTGAGCCCATTTAGAGTTCGGGATCTCGAAACTGAGTTCTGACTTCGAATTTGGACTTTGTAAGGTCGGGATATGAAGTTTGATATAAAATATCACTATTTTCTGAAGTAGCACGAAATTCGAGAAAATAGCTCTTGAATTGTACCGTTTTGCGTGCCACGGGCCGGTTCCGTACCGGGACCCATTTTCGACGAACTTTATATCTAAACCAATATTTTTGGGTGTTCTGAATTCAGTGGTGACCTCTGTTTCTCNAAAATTATACCACGTGATAGAGGAGTTTGAAACATGAAATTTCATGATTTTTAAGTGTTAAAACGATAAGTGGAAGAATGTTAATTGTCGGAATGAAAATGTGGTATTTTTCTAAATATTTTCAAAATGTGGTATTTTTATAATTTTTGGATTTTGAGCCCATTTAGAGTTCGGGATCTCGAAACTGAGTTCTGACTTCGAATTTGGACTTTGTAAGGTCGGGATATGAAGTTTGATATAAAATATCACTATTTTCTGAAGTAGCACGAAATTCGAGAAAATAGCTCTTGAATTGTACCGTTTTGCGTGCCACGGGCCGGTTCCGTACCGGGACCCATTTTCGACGAACTTTATATCTAAACCAATATTTTTGGGTGTTCTGAATTCAGTGGTGACCTCTGTTTCTCAATCCGAGACTCCGTTTGAAAAGTCAACTTTTCAAGTGAACGAGACGAGACTCAAGAACAACTATCCGATCAACCCGGTGATCAATTAAGGATATTTCTAGCATCGTTAACTCAGCATAATTACTATTTCGAGGTAGGGGATTCAATTTTCTTGTTTTCTATTATTTTCATTTAAATTGGAATTTATCTTGAAAAATGAAATTTCGTGATTTTATTAAATTGAATTATTTGAATAGTTATTTTGATGAACTATGAATTTGTGAAACATTGTAGACTGCTTTAGATCTTTTTAAATATGGTTTTGTACAAGTTTTTATACTTGGAATTTGGTAAAGCCATGGAAAATATACTTTGGATTTTTAAAGTACAAAATAGATTTTAACTAAAAATCAGAGCATGTCTAGGATGTCAAAATATTACATAGTTATTTGAGACTTTATATATATTGCACATTTCATACGATCAGGCATGAGAGTCGTTTTAGGCATCACGGTATTGTAGTAGGCGGACTAGTACACCCACCTTTGGTGAGAGCCCGTAAACCCGCGCGAGGTTTGTTTTCTGACTATCTCCATTCGGTAGGCGTAGGCATTCGGTGCCCCTCCGGTTCGGTAGGATTTGACACAAAGGTGTCCCTCCGGTTTTTCAGAGATAGATGTCAGGCAGAGAGTACTCAATACATGTAGTATAAGTTGCTCTAGTTGTGATGAGAGGATGAGGACTCATGTGATGTGTTGATTTATGTGATGTGCATTATACTTATTTAAATTGAGACTTTATATGTTTTGACCTGAATATCTGATTTGATTTTAGCATGGTTTTCTATAAATGGTTTAAATACTTGATATTTATAAAAATGCTTTCCGATATTATTAACCATGCAGATGTACACTATGCTTGTTTTATTATGGTTTTCTATCTGTTTTAACCTGGATATATATATATATATATCTAATTTTTATTTGAGCATGACTTTTCTGTAAAGATTTTCTATATATGTCTCAAATGCTCCATATTTATTAAGATGTTTTCCAGAACTACTAACCATATAGTTGTATTGAGAATTAATAAAAAGGGTTTTTCCCAAAAGGGTAATTGAGTTTTCTACTGAGCATTCATATGCTCACCCCCCTACTTTCTTCCTCTTTCAGGTGTCAAATTATTCTGTGACAGATATTCGTGTGGCTTGGTAAGCATGTTTGGTGTATGCTTGTAGTTCCAGTCCTCTTCATTGGTTGGTTCATACTCTGTATCGTTTTCTCTAAGTCAAATTCATTTAGCCATACGTGATAAATTTACTGAGCGGATGTATGAGGATGATTTCGATATTTAATCGAGTACTTAGACATAGAAATGATTTTATGAAAATTATTTTAATTATGGGCCTATGGTTTTAAATTGAACACTTTCATTAAACTAAATGATTTAAATAAAAAGTTTCTAAAATTTATTATTTATCATGTCTCAAAATTTAAAATTAAAAATGCCTTGAAAATTTAAATTAGTAGATAATGTTGTAATTTATCGAGTTGGTCCAATATTAAAATTTACTTACTCTTGAGGACTAAAACTTAAATTTTAAGTACTCCACTTTTTCTGAAAATTTTGAGAATTTTTGTTTATCACTGTTTTCACTTAAATTTACTAAAAGTCATGGCCTTAAATTTTCGGTCGTGACACTGTCACTACTTGTTTCCGAAAAAAAAAATGAAAATATTGCATAAAAAGTCATAGAGACTTGTCTAGGTGTATATGCAGATGTATATCTTTTTGTTTTTTAAATTTATTTAAAAAATAAATGTCTTAGAAATTTCTTATTTTCTTTCTTTTTTTGGGAAATGAAAGGTATTAGAATTTCCTTGTTACATCTTTTTTTTTTAAAAAATGGGGTAATAATTTATAATAAAATAACAAAAATAAGATTGCCAAGTAAACTTTTTTTTTTAAAAAAAATCTAATTTAAAAAAAAATAGAAAACAAAAATGAATACAATCAAATTCTTATAAGTTTCAAATAATTATATTACATATACATGATCATGACTAAGTTTTTTTTTTAACTTAGAAAATGCCTAATAGTGTTAGACTTAAGATATTTTTGTTTAAATAGTGATTATATATAGAAGGACCAAATTCGTTGCACCCTTATGATTCAAAAGACTACCTTAATTAATCTGTTTTCATTTTAAAAAAATTATAGGACGGTAATTGAAACCAAATAAAGCTGAATGATGTCATGATTCTATTACAAATGAAAGATGTAACTTGAAACAAACACATGTTGATCATAAAGTTAATAAAACGGCACATGGTCTCACTAAATTTACTTCTAGATTAGATGACGAACTTATTTAGTTGGTGAGGTCATCATCCTCAATTGAGCATTATTCTACATTTGTACTGAATTTTTCGTTTAAATGGAGGGTATTTTGTTGTTCTTTTTTTTTTCTCTCTCTCTCTCTATATGTATATGAGAAAGTCCCTTACGAAAAAAAAAATGTTTTTTTTTTAACACTTACAGGGGTTAAATATTCCCATTGCAATGTTGAATGTTGCAGTTGATTCATGTAGTTTATTCTACGCCTACCCCGAGAAACCTGTTTCCGTTTCTGTTTCGTTCATCTTATGCACCTGACTTGGACGACAATCTTTTTTTTTAAAAAAAAAAAAAAAACACTTTAAATTCAAAACGACATGAACCGAAAAACGATAGTAAGATAACTATATAAGGACATACAGGTCCTTAACACTGACAAAGAATGGACAACAACAAGAACGACATCATCATTAAGAAAACGTCATGGATTGGTGAAACAACAAGTTAGCAACAAACACTAAATCGACATCCGCACCCTGTCCTCTGTAGAATCTAGAAATGGAGACTACAAAAACGACAATGCCAAAAAAAATATCGACCTTTAAACCACAATAAATGAAACAACATATTATCTATGAAACGATGATAAGCTCAGGAAAAGTACAATCTAGAAAGTGGGATCCACATAACTAGGCAACCACAATAAATTACAAAACGAAAACGTTAAACAACATCCACTTGAAACGACAATAAACTTGAAAAAATAAATAAATAAATAACCACATCATCTAAAGAGAACGACAACAGTCTAGAAACGACATCAACATTAAAACCTTCTTAAAGAAAAGAAAAGCAAACAAGGAGTAGATTCAAGAAGGTATTACATTTAGACCATTATTACTAATCAGTATTAGGAATGAAAATTAGGAAAGTAATTCATTTTTCCTTCTATTTATGTGTTTAATTATTTATTTAGAGTACACTATTTTGAGAAATTCTTCGCGTATTTAGTTAAATTTTTGAAAAATAACTCAATTTTCGATTCATTCATGTTCTTCTTTATACTCATTCTCATTCTCTTTCTTTTCATTGTAGATTAGTAAATATGCCCTTAAAGAGTTTATGTTCTTCCTTCACACAAATAATTTGTTACAAAGAACGAGACATGTATATCTGTGAGTATTTGTTATATATATATATATAGAGAGGCTATTTTAAGGAAGAAATAGTCAAACTCATTATTGAATCAAACTCCTTAAATTATATTTAGTGCGTCGTATTATATTGTATTCTTAAAGAAAAAATGACAAGAAAAAACTTAAGAATAAAAAAAATGATGAGAATCAATATTATAATAAAGTATAATATACATTTTTTTTCCATATTAGATAATATTCTTTATATTGTGTTAAATTTTAATGTTGTATTAAATAGTGCAATACAAATGCAGAATTAGATATAGTATTAGTTTATTTAATACAATACAAAATCCGTACACAATTTACCAAAGATGACCTTAGAGAATAACAAACCCTGCGGAAATTATAAACAATGCAACTTCTTTTGATACTAAAGCATAGAGCCTTCTGGCCATACAACATCAACAGACAACAGGCAGTGACATTATCACTGGTAAACTAGTGCATAACAATACTTATAATTAATATGCCACTACACTTATTACTGCCCTTATATATAAGATTTTTCTCCCCAAAGAGGAAGAAATTGGACTAACAACGTTACCAATACTCAAAGCAACAACTGTTTCCTTTGGAGGAAACAGCAGAACTAGTAGCCTTGTCAAAAGCAAAATCAACAAGAATATAGCGAAAGATAATAAATTGGCAAAATGACCTTGCCACCACGAAGCATGGGATAGCCACAGTGATGACCTCTAAGGGCAGCGAAATGCTGATCAGATACGATCAGCAAGGTACCTCGCCAATGAGTTGATCGGCTTGGTAGAGTCAACATCTTTGACTCCACAGTGCTTAATCTTGATACGAGCAAGGTAATCAGCTGCGATCCATGGGAAGCTTAACATCACTGCATTTTCAAAGTAATCTGGCTCTTGCATGTCACGTGTTTTCTTCACCCATTCAGGATTGTAAGTGACCTGGTACCATGCTGATGCCTTCTTCTCATACAATATATTCTTTTCATCCTCAGTGAGTCGCTCAAAATCCGGGTCCATCTTCTCAAACATTTGTCTAAATTCTTTTCTCAATGCACTGTAAGAATGCTTCAGTTTCTCCTTCAGGTCCCCTTGTCTCCTGCTGTTGTTCTTTGGCATGGACCAAATTTGCCCGGTCACAACCTCCTCTTCCCTTTTCACTTTATATTGTCCCATTAGACCATTCAGTTGCCCATCATAAGAGCACTTTAGATTCCATGCATCGTCAATGAAATTCACTGCCCCTGGCACCTCAAGATCTGCTTCATAAGGGATATCATTGGGTGCCAAGTAGAGCTCAGAAGATGTTGACATCTCTTCATCATATGCATCTCTAATCAGCCGGTATAGTCTCCCCAGAATTTTAGTTGACTTGTAGGATTGATACTCCTCTTTTCCCATAAAATCTGGGTACAATTTCGGCTTCAGATGTGGAGGCATTGTAACAATAATTCCAGTTTTTGGAAAATCAACAGCTGTTGCAGCCAACTCTGCAAGTTTAATGCACTTCTCATCCAAAGCCCCGAGCTTGCTGAGGTCAGCATGAACCACATGCGCATTGCAAATTGCCCCAAGGGTCTCATTTACCATGTTTTTGGAAAAGAAATCTATTATGTCCTGTCAAATAAACACAACTGTTAAAGTTTCTCTGTAAATTATGCAATTCCAAATAATATAACCCATAAAAGTAAACATATACACATTCAAGTGTAAAAAAAATTAAAACGCAAAGATAGAATAATTTTAAATCTATCAGATTTCAGAAACTAAGGGTGTGTTTGGATAAAACAGTTTATCCTATCAACTTTCTATATAAAAATTGTTTCCGGATTTGTAGAATAGGATTCGAACTCTATACCAAATGTGCCCTAAATATCCGACACTGCAATTTAAGATATAGCATAAAGAAGTAGATAAGTACCCTCTGAGAGACATCACGTGGCAATTCTTTTGCTTGTGCTGGATCGTATTGCATAGGAGTCCAGCTCTTCTTACTTGGGGGAATGAGATTTTCATCCCACGTAACAAAGTAGAGGTCCCCATCAAGGTCACTTCCAGAAGCTTCGTTTGTATGGGGCCTATCACCATTTTGAGGAAAAACAAGACAGTCGTACAAATGGTGCAAATCAGGGGCATCAACTGCTTCCAGAATCCTTATATCTCCTGGGTGAAGACAAGGGTTCTTTGCTATCACCACAAAACCCTTGATTACTTCAAGATTATTCTCTCTCTTGCAAAACCTAGACCCATGCTTCGTGAAACAGTTTTCAAGTGATGGTTTAGAGACTTGAATAAAGCATTGGCCTCCTTCAAGTACCCCTAGCTCATCTAGACAGCCCATAAGCCATCTCCCAGAAGGAACAAATATCCTAGCCTTTTCCCTAAGGTCCCATAGCTGTGCAGCTCTTATACACGTTAACATGCCTCGTAAATGAGGTTCTGACTGGGGCTTGAAACCTGCACTCAACATCATTGCTGCCACATTACCTTGCTCAGCACACGAAGCAGTAAGAACATTAAAAGCCACATCTGCATCTGTGAGCATCTGGTTTAATTTAGAAACCATGGTCTTTTGCATTTTCCAGAATATTTCATCAGGAACATTTAATGTTGACAGCAAAGTGATAATCTGTCTGTTCAGAAAACCAGGCTGAAACCTAGTCCAAGAACAAATTTCCAGTATGGTGTGGTCAGACTGAAACTTGTTCATACTGCGCCTCAAAGAAAGTCGGACCCCATCCCCCTTTGCTGGCCAGCAAGCAACAACACCTTTGCAACCAGCATATCTAATCTGATATGCTGATGGTGGATCTATGTTGAGCTTTAATTTCTCCGCAACTTCCATTGCAAGATCAGGAGTAATCATACCGATCCCATCAGAGAAATTGTAAGTATTCCTCTTGATATCTGGAAGTTTAAAATTAACCTCTGTTAATGGAACTTCTACTGTAGCATATGTAGAAGAAAAACACTGACCCATCCTAGCAGCACACTTCGCGATATTTCTGCTGCTGAACTTCCCCATCCAACGTATGATGTGAGAGACGGCTATTTTCCCATCTTCAGCAAAAAACCAGGCAGAACGATCCCTCAATTGATTGGATGAGAAGGCCAAAAAAGAGTACTTTCGCCCACATAAGTAAAACCCTTTGGTCAGAATACTCTTGACCCTACTGAATATTTTTGTTTTCTGAGGGAAGGAGTTTGATGTGAGTTCCTTCACAATGGGAGCAACATAACAGTTAAGCAGATGCATATTCATGGTTTGCATGCCTTCATCCATAAAGGTAACTCTTAAGAATCGATCAGCAACTTCCCTATACTTTCTAAGAACCCTATTGGAGAGTTCAACTTCCGGAGGAAGACAATAGGCTCTAGTTGGGGTGATAACCAACCTCCTAACTTCAGCTACGTCATCCAACTGTTTAGGGGTCTTCATAAGTTTAGGATTCCTCAACAACCATTCTTGGACAAGTTTTAACCTTTTATTGGCATCAAAAACAGGGTGCTTGTATGAAGATATGTGTTTCAGTGTGGCAGCATTGACCTCTTTTGGCTGGTTTCTGAGTAAATCAAAGACAGCATCTGATATCTGGTACTGATTAAATATTCCTTTATGCACGACAACATTCAATAGGAACATTATCTCAAACGGAATGCCTTCATTGTAGTGAAGACAGAAGAAAGGATCTAACATGGGCATCCCAAAATCAGGTTCATTCTGGATCCTAAGAGGCAATCTTAAGTAGCTGTCTTTCACCCTTTGTTCTCGAAGATAGGTCATGACCTTCTTCAACTTTGCACCATGACGAGGTGGAATTGAAACTCTGTATGAATTGCAGCGCCCAACCGCTCCACTTGGAGTAAAATCTGATGTTCGGATCCACGGATCATCATCATCCAACAAATCGAATGGAACAGATATTTCAATATCATCATCAGCAGTTCTGTACCAAACCCGGGGTGATGAAGCCACCTGCAAGAGAACTACTAGATATGACGTATCTGTGTACTGTTTAATCTCATTAATGTCTCTAACCAAGAACTCCACCTTAAAATCACATTTCATTACTGTGAGCTTGGCAGTATCTTTGCATGAGAAAGCAGTATCCTTGGTGAAACAAAATTTGCATGCCCCATCGAAAGGATCCACGAGAAAATCAACCCCCCTAGGAGGTCCTCTCCAAGCAACAAAGAACTCATCTCGTTTGACTAATGTTCCAATCTCGAGAAGCACATCAGCTAACTTAATTGGAGTAGTTGTTCTCCTCCTCTGATTCATGCGGAATGGATTCCCAGGCCCCAAAGTTACTTTCAGTGGTTGACCATACAGCTCAAGCTTGCCAGAGGCTGCAACCTTCAGAGCCCAAGTTGCTGAATCAGACAAGGCAAAATGAACAAAAGCATGAGGCTCCACTATCCTAGCATCATCTGCTCTCTCAATATGTGCAGTATCAGCAACCTCAAACTTTGGATAGGACTCTGAAGGCGTCCAAGAAGTTTTCAACCTACACCTGAAAACAACCCCAACTTCATCTTCCAAGAAATCCATAAGGTCTTTCGCGTTGACATCACGGCCAAACCCACCAATACTGACTTGAGTTATCACAGTATCTATTTCAGTTCCTTCTAATTCCATTTTCCGCTCAAATAATAGCCAGTTTCAAACCACAACCGTGCTCCAAGCAAAGTAAGCCACCTTAGCAACCTGATACAAAACAGAAAAACTCAATACCGAAGTGAGAACGTAAAATGAAACAGAACAAAATTCACATCAACCCTACAATTATCAAGTTCCTGAACAAACATCAGTCATCTCTACCTCTGAACAACGGAAGGTGAAAAGGAATACTGAATACATCTCACGGTTACAATATCTAAACGGGAAAACGAATTGGAAATAAATACACAGCATCACCGGAACCCACAATACGAAATGCCCCCATCAACCGATTCCTCCCAATAGTAAGATTCAAACTCTATTTTATTCTAAACTGCAGAATACACAAGCCTCGTCTTCTACTCTTTGAACTCATTTTCAAGACTAACCAATATGAGTAAAGTGCGCAGATCTGTAACAAAAAACTAATAAAGACTGAAACTTTTAAACGTAAATCTTTATCGTAAAAGCCTGACACAACAACAAACACTACTACTTCGAGCCCAGTGGAAAAAGATTTGTGTTCTTTTTCATTTGTAAGTTTAAAGCAAAAATGGAAGATGCCCTTTTCTTATTTGTATAAAGAACAAAAAACCCCAATTGATCATGACTTAGAAAAGGTTAAATTTTCCACCATTAATTAACTCAGAGCTCATAATCGATCAACATTAGAGGGACCAGATTTCTAAATTAGTATATTTTTACAATAGTTTTCTCGTCATCCAAACACTCCTCACATTACATCAAATCACAGAGGAAAAAGCAGAAGCCAAGTGACCCAGAAATGAAACGAAAATCACTCTCTCCTTTCCCAGATATTCTGGGCTACCAAACAGTCCAAATTGAATTCAACCCCATGAATCAAAAATGAAAAAGTTTCCAAACCAAATCAGAAAAACCCATCTTAAAACTCTCAGTCGTTATGCAATTTGATCACCGAGAAAACAAAATTGGTGAGAAACCCACTAACCTTTAGAGTATCCTGAGCTATAATCGAATCTGGGAGGAGAGAGAGAGAAAGAGAGAAAGAGAGAGAGAGAGAGTGCACAGTGAGTGAAACAGTGTGTTTTATATCTAGACTTTTCCTTCTTTCGGAAGTTGTTAGACCGATAACGATTCCCGCTTTTGGCCTTTTTCTCTTTCTTTCTTTCTTTTTGTTTTTTTAAATTTTTGTTTGGTTTGTACGGAAATTTTATGTTCTGGGTTAGTGCCGAGAGAGAGAGACGGAGTGAGTGCTAATGAGTGTGACCAAAGGGGAGTAAAAGAGCGTGATGGGTGGGTTTGGACCGTTTGGTGGACTTAAGACACTCAACGACATATCGTTCGTGGGCATATTTTGCGAAAAAAAATATGTCGTATGGCATTTGGGTGTTATGTTATTTTAACTTTGAAATTTTGAAATCTACACATTAATATTTTTGATTAATTTTAGATTATAATTTTCTCAATCAAAATTTAAAGTGCTTATATTTTCTTTGTCTTTTACTGTTAAATAATTCAAAAAATTAATAACAATATTGGTTTTTTTTCAAATTCTTAATATAACCATATTATTTTATAAAATTTAAACTCTAATTAAAATTGCAGAGTACTAAATATCAGGATTTTTTTTCTTTTTTTTTTTTTTTAACAATTAAACCAATTTTTAAATCACGGTCTTTACTCTGTTCTTTCCTCTCGTACGGTTGTCGGTTGATTATTTAGAGTGGATGTCGAGTGATGAGTATGATTGAAATTTTGAAAGAAAGGAAAAACATGATGGGTTTTTTAGAGTAAAAAATACATAAATAAATGAAAAACAACACAAAAAAAAAAGGCCCAAAACCAACGAAACCGCAATCCCCCAAGGTTTCCAAATTTTTTTTTTTTGAATTTATTTCAATTTTTATTTGTGGGAAATTGTTTTGGGTTTCGACCCATTAGAGGATTTGAGTAATTCTTCTGATGTTTATTTATTTTCTTTTTAATTTTATTATTATTATTTTTTTTTTAAATCTCGCTTTGGATTGATTCTGTGCTTATGGGTTTTGCGTTTTGATAGAGAAAGTAAAAATAATAGAGGAATCAATGGCCTGGTGTCACATGTATTCCTAAATAGTACGAATTCATTGAAGAAATGATCAGTAGTGTAATGAGACGCTAGACAATCGTGATACCGCTGATCTCGACTCTGATTTCGGGGGATCCGATCGAGCCCTCTGCTCTGTCCTTGGGCCACAATCTTGGTCAGCATGATGGACCATCATCGTGGCTGGAGAAGAATCGGATGGCTTGAGTTTGACGAAGATGACGACGACCGTGATGTCAAAGATGGGGACAATGAACAACGGATGAGGAGAACTGGAATGGTTCATTCGGATCGGATGAGGAGAAGCTCAGCTACTATTCTACAAATGAGAATTGACTATACTTGTGCTATTTATTACATCAAATTCTTGTTCATTATTGCTGATATGATACAAACTGAATTATCTACCCTAGCTTGTGTACAAAGTGCTTTTGCTGAATATCAAACTTGCAAGTTTAAAAAAAGAACACGTTTGTTTGTTTGTCTTTTATTTTATTTTTTTGTTTTCATATCTTTTTGGTGTCTTTTACAAAGAACCATGGTTTTATGTGGGAGATCATGGGTGCAGATCCTTTAATGGATCGAAACTTTAGAGCAATTTTCCACAAATAAAATTAAAACGTTCAGAAATTAAAAATAACTAGAAGAGCAAATCACGTAGATTTTAGCCCATTTTTTCCCACATAAAACCATCAATCATGGCCGTTGATTTTAAATTCGATGGTGTGCTTTATTTCTGCAACTTACTATAAACGTGCCCGAAAGAAAAGAAAAAAAAAAAAAAAAAAGTTTTCTTTAGTGACATTTTAAGAAGATTTTAAGAATAGTAGTTTCTAATTAGAGTTGAATTAAATATTTTTAAAAACTAATAATATTGTACTAAGATTATCTTTAACAAGTATTAAAATTAGAATTGAGATAGATCGTGAGCTAATCAGGGAAAAAATGGAAAAAAAGAATTTTAGTTTAGTTCACCCATAGAAACCGCTATAAAACTTAAAACTAGTAACAAGGATCCTAGTATAAACCACAGGCACACGTGATTATCCAATTATAGGAGAAAGAGTAAGCACCCGTAAATATGGGAGTTAATATGGGGACGATGGCACAATCGGTCACGTATCCACCCGATATGCATATTTGTGTAGTAAATCATAATCCATGAACATATCTTTTTAAAAAATAATGCATTCGGAGATTAATACCGGCTTATATATTTGAATTTTAGAGATTGAAAAAAGATATAGTATATTATTATATTTGATGTTATGTTAAGTATTTTTTTTTAAGAAAAATAAAAGCATACAGATATTTAGTATTATTATATTATATTTTTTTTATTTTGTTATTATGGATGAGTAATAGGACGTCATTATGATTTTCTCTATTATTGGTTTCCCAACACTTTACTCGGCATATATAATATTGTAATTAGCCTTCAAGAATTGAAGATGACGATTGAAAAAACTTTTCTTACGTGACAAGTGTAAAAAAGACCTCGTATGACAGTAAAACTTCAACCTCCGAAATTTTGTACCTAAGATAAATTGTTGAGTAGTGCATAAGTGTTTAGAAAAATAAGTATCAACCATTCATTTGTTCTTAATTTTAAAATGTGACCAAAATTGAAATAAGAAGAAACATATACTCTCATTTTCGTTAACAAAGTTCAACTCTCCTTGTATTTTTGCAAGCTAAAATGTTATAAACACAAAGAAGTTCATGAAACTAACAATACATAAAAGTAGGAACATAAAAAGACAAGCTAATATTTGATAATCAATTAAGCCAAAATTCATATAATCAATTTTTCTTTCTCGCGTTATGACAATAATAAATTTTCTAAAAATAGTGAAATCACTGATTTAATTTGAAGTCCTAAATTACAGAATTTTGTTTCCTTCTAAAATATATATATATATATTTTATTCAGTATATGATTTTCTAACATCGTATAATATTATTGTAATATAGTTTGATACAGACAACTTTAATTGTTACTTATTATGTCGTTCTTATGAATAATCAGTAGAGTTTAACTCTTCTAAAAAAAATAAAAGGCTTTTTAATATAAAAATCTTTTGAACTTATAACAATTTAATAAAATTAACTATGAGCTCAATTTTTTGGAAAAAAAAAAAAAAACTCTTAAAGTCTCTCAATAGTAATTATGTTAGAAAAATAAGATGTTTTTATTAGTTTTTTTACGGTTAAGTCCTCATTCTTTTATTTGTAGTTTTTAGGTCATCATTCTTATATTTTTTTTACTTTAATTTCTTATAATATTTTATATCCAAAACTGTCATTAATTGGCAGTTGCCCAAAATGCGCTCATCTAAGGGATCAAATTAAAAATAGAAGAAAATCATCATTTTGTTTTTTGAAAAAAAAATTAGTTGAGTTATCATTTTCGTTTAAGACAGAGGGAATAAATTATACAATTTTATATGGTTCTGATATGGATCTACTTTGATCAAATTATTCATATATTTAAAATAAAAATATATAAATGTTTGTGTAAAAACCCAGTTTTTTAAGGGGCAAAATGGTCGTTTGACCAATTTTTTTTTTTTTAAAAAAATCAGATTACATATATATATATATCGTTTCTCTTTCCTCCCTCTCGTTTCACTCCCCCCCAGATCTCTCTCTCTCTTTCTCTCTCTCTCGCTCCCTCGTCTCTCACTCTCGGCCAAAGAGCAGCCACCGCCGCCCCAGGCTTCGTCCGGCCGAGCAGACTGCTGACGAGTCCTCCCTAGGCCACCATGAGCCAACGCTGAGCAGCAGCAACCGTCGGAAGAGGTCGCCATCACTGGGGAAGAAGAAAAAGCCATTTTGACCCATTTCGGATTTTTAGCCGCCGGCGAAGATTCCAACGTCTATTCGACTCCAAACTGGTCATGTTGGATTCGTATTTGTGTTTTTGAGTTCATTTTTGGAATGTACTCGGAAAATGGAGAAGTTTGATACATATATATATATATATATATTGTGTGGTTTGGTGATCGGCACAAAAATCGAGATCGGACGGTCGAGATTTTGTCTCGTTTTGCGTGCCACCGGTCCGATGTGGGCCTGTACCAGAATTGGACAAGTTATATGTCTAACCTAGCTATTTTGGGTGCTAGAAATTCAGTGAAGAGGTCTGTTTGTAGAATTGAGGCTCAGGTGAGAAGTTGGTTTTTTGCAACAGGACGATCAAGGGCTTAGAATTGGTTCTCGACCCTCCGAGCGATCGTCAACGACACCTTAAGGATTTAATAGCGTGGTATCGCTATTCCAGTGAAGTAGGAGTTTAGTTACCTTTGTTTTATACCGTTTTTGAGTTTAAACTTATTTTCTGCAGCATATAAGAACAAGTGTGTTTTTAATGATTTGAACTATATGTGATGGAATCTGGTTGTACGATATATACTGTACTGCTCTGGGAATTTGCTGTGTGCAGATTATTTTGAGTATATCAAAAATAGGGCCGTTATGCTACCCGTTTTTCTATAAAATCCTATTATGCATGTTTTACTGAAAAACCAAAGTACAATAGTTTTTACACTTCAGTTTTGTATTGCACGTGTCATAGGATCATACATGAGCACCGTGTTAGCATCGTGGGTTTTACAGTTTAGCGCTGCGTGCCCTACTATCAGTGAAAGTCCGTAAACTCGCGCGGGATTTATTCTTCTGATTACCTCCCCATTTGGTAGGCGTAGGCAATTCGGTTGCCCCTCCAAGTTTGGTAGGCGACATATGGGTGTCCCCTCCGGGTATGGGCTTAGGTATCAGGCAGGCTGTTAGGTACACTTAGTGCCGTCGTCCTGGGTTTTCATAGATGAGAGGATGTGAGCTCATAGGTATGGGTTGATTTGTGTCATGTGCATACGGATTGATGGTTTTGATTACACTGTTTTATATATATGGGTTCCGGTTTGGATTATATATATATATATATATATGTGTGTGTATGTTTTGGATTTGAACTAACCATGCAGAAATTTTCTATCACTGAACTATTTTTCTTCGAGGTAACTATTTTCCTACTGAGCATTGTATACTTATCCCCTATCTTTCTCCTCAGGTGGTGTCCAGTGCGATTTTGGTGATCAAGAGGAGTAAGAGGTCATCTGGATTGTAGTTTGCCTCTTAGTAAATGCTAGGAGTTTGTTGTCGTAGTCTTTGGACTATTT
This sequence comes from Parasponia andersonii, assembly GCA_002914805.1. NCBI lineage: Eukaryota > Viridiplantae > Streptophyta > Magnoliopsida > Rosales > Cannabaceae > Trema > Trema andersonii. The sequence continues at coordinate 394,639 of JXTB01000163.1, forward strand.
GGATTGTGTGTTAGCATTGAACTAAGATTACTGCTTTCTATTTTGTCTGCGAACTTATGTATGCCATTCTGGTATTTGACTTTTTAGTGGATAATGATGATGCTGGGTTTTATACATGATTTTGCGTTTTTAAATAATTATTCAATATATGTTTGATGGTGTGTACGAACTGTGGGAGTGGTTCACAGGATGGAATTCTGATTACTTTACTTAAATGGACCGTTTTTATATAAACTAGAACTTTTGACATTTTTCAAATAAATCAAGGAATTTCCCACCTTTGTGAAATTCCCCTTCTGCCACTGGCCCGAGTTTTGGGTCATGACAGAAATTTTTGGTATCAGAGCTTTGAGTTTAACAGCTTGGATGTATCACTATTAAACTAGATTGAAGTTGATTTTATGACAAGCATGCATCATTATCTCACTAAAAGTTTGGCATATTATTTCAGACTTTTAAGGATGCCTCCTAGAAGAGTTCCGAGGCACCAGCCGGATGCTGAACCTCCTCGTCCGGATTTTACTCATCTAATCGAGGCAATACAGCAGACATTTGTCCAGATGAGTAATCCAGACTATCTGTCTCCAGCTCCGAAGGAACGTCAGTTGGATCTGGCTGATCATCTCCAACGGTTCATGCGTCTCTAGCCAGGGCAGTTTGATAGTAGACCAGAAGCTCTCACGACAATTGCTTAGTTACGTGAGATAGAGAGGCACTTTCGAGCCTTTGGTACTGCGGTTAAGTTTTGGGCTGTGTTTACTGTTATCCGTTTGACAGGGAGTGCCATTCGTTGGTGGGAGACAGTGGAACAGATATAAGATGTAATGGGCTTGACTTGGGAAGACTTTGAACGGATTTTCAAGGCCCAGTATGCCAATGAGGATCAACAGGATGAAGTTGTGAACCGATTTGAGACGTTGACCCAAGGTAACAGAACGATGAATGAGTATCTGATAGAGTTCACTGAGTTAGCAAGTATTGCTCTTGGATTGAGTACGAGTGAGAAGTACCGATTTGCCAAGTTTAGGAGTGGTCTGAATCAGAACATTTTCAACAAGATTGGTATCCAGAATTTCCATACTCTTCCTGAGATTGTAATGGTTGCCTAGTGGGGAGAGGCCATCGAAGAAAGTTTAGATTCCAGGAGGAACCAGCGGAGAGGAAATGACAAGAAAGCCACCAGAAGGAACCAGGGGCAGTGGTCAGCCCAGGGTACTCTGAGCAATGGGAGCTCGAACAGCAGTGGTTCTTCTGGGGGTAGCAGAGGTAGTCCGTATGGAGGATATTTTATGTGTGGCCAGCAGGGTCATCGGAAGAAGGAGTGTCCTAACCGTCTGTAGAAATCTCCTCTTTCTCAAGGAGGACCGCAGAGGAGCCAGTCAGGTTCTACTTCTTATCAGAACACTCAAGCAAGGCCGCAACAATCATAGGGTGCTTTGCAGGCTTTTACTTCCCCTCAGCCTTATCAACATCAGTACTGCCCTCAAGGTTACACTCAGAATTTTCAGACTCCTCAGGCTTAAGGGAGTTAAGGTGGGCGTGGTTTTGGCAGTAGTAGTCTAGGATCCAGCAGCAGTTGTCCTGGCCAGGGAAGAGGTAACAAAAGGAAAGGAAAGGTGACTGGCTAAGCCTATGTTTTTATTGTGGCAGACGACACTCAAGATCGCACCGGTCGAGGCGTTGTTGACGGTATGATCCTTCTTTCACACTCTTAGGCACATGTTTTGTTTGATACTGGTGCATCCCATTCATTCATATCCTTATTGTTTACTCAACTGTTGGGGTTGGAATTTTCTGATTTAGATTATGTATTGACGTTGGGTACACCTTTGGGAGGAGTGACCGATGTGTCTAGTGTGTATAAATCTTGTCAGGTTGTAATTGGTTATAGGAAACTTCTTGCTGATTTGATTGTATTGCCGATAAGACAGTATAACGTGTTACTCGGTATAGATTGGTTGTCGAAGTATCGAGCCGTTGTAGACTGTCATAAGAAGCAGGTGACTCTTTTTCCTAGTGATGGACATCCTATTGTCTATCAGGCTAGAATGAGTCCATTGATGAACGTCTAATTGTGTACATTTATTATGGGATTAGATCAACACTACACACTTAGAGTTTCATTAAATTCCCTAATTTAAAGCACTTTTGTAGACATAGGCATAAAAGCAAGAATTACCTCTAATTTATGCTAAATATTTGTTTCTGCGCAGGTTTTGTAAAATAGGCACAGATTCTAAACTACATAGGATTTTGATTCAATTCTTGAACTCATGGATTCAAAGACTCAATTATTCACTAAGTTCAATTCACAAGATCTGCCCAGATTATTTTGAAATGGATCTAAAATGGACAATATTATAAATTAGACTGCACTCACGTTCAGCCCAATACCCTTTATTATTTGGCCCATTCTGACCTCATTACAATCTCAAATGAAGTGATTCTTAATGCTATGGACACGTACAAAAAATTATCTAGATGATTTGTTCTTTGAGAAAATTCAAAAGAAGCTGAAATCTGGGTAAAAATATCGGATATTTTCACATGATAAGATCAGCAATCGATTTTGACTCAGCAGAACCTAACTTCACCAATTTTGCTATAAGTCAAGAAATACATCTCCAATAGATATAATTTTGATGGCATACGACTTCTAAGAGATAAG
>JXTB01000163.1:408374-424902 GCA_002914805.1 Parasponia andersonii
AGTATTACTCCACTAAAAATCTGGAATTGCACTCTTGAAGTTATATAATTAATTTATTCAAAAAATAGCGAGCAGTCCATCGATTTAATCATTATATGTAGTCTAATCTTCCATAGACAATTCATAATTGGAGCTAGGTTATATTCTGTTTACCTCTCCAATTATATTTTTATCCTTGTGTACCATTGATTCTCTAATGAACAATTAATTTATAAATCTATTATAAATTGAGTACTCAAACTGTTCAAGTCCTGAATCAATACACAAGGGAATCATCTTTCTAGCTTCCTAATGGAAGGAATGGATTCCATATCTGTAAGCTACATTCCCAGCTACTCATTTCATCATGCTCCCAAGATACAAATATTTCGATCTGTTTAAAAACAAACTTTTAACAAATATGTCAAATAACATAATGTTATAAATAAGAGTCTATAATTACTCAGGATTAAGATTGATCTACATATGATCATCTAGTGACATTATTTGAACTCTCAATAATTAACAAAATTTATGTGAGATTTAAATCATGTCTAGTTCAGTCCTATATAATCAAATTATATAAAGTACCTCAATTGTGATATCAACACATCAAAAGTCCGGATAAGACTATTACATTTTCAATATAAATGGACTGTACTAATAATATTTAATTAAAGATCCTAAACTTTAATTAATTATTACGGATTATATTTAGTTTATTATCCATAAATTTAATCCTCATATATATAACACTTATATGCTAAATTTATGGTCAAATAAATAAATCATGGATTTTCTGATATTTAATGACATACCAATTATGCACAAATTCAAATAAAAAAATGTCATTTTATTAATTCAATAAATATCCAAAATATACATACTTTTAGGACATAAACCCTAACAATAGGTATGTATATATATATAAAATATGGTTATCCGGTTCTCTACCTTAATATGATATGGCAATATTTTTTTTATTTACATAATCTTAGTACAGTAATTTTATATATTCTGTTACAACAAACTTAAGATTATTCATGGCTACATCCCTATTTTAGGTCCGACACTATTCATGAATCAGATATACCTACACACTAATAAAGTCGTGGCAAGTTAATAGTGCTGGTTGAAAGTTTTTAATCTAATTAAAATGAAATAGTTTTGTTATGATACTAACGTAGCTGAATAGATCTTTTAAAATTTTTCAGAAACTTATTAGAAATTAGATATTGGTTGATGACCCGATGTTAATTCATGGATGGTGGAAATATTATTGCCTGGAAGTACTTTGCAATCACCAAGTTCCTGCCTATTCTCTTCGCTTTTACTGATTATTATGGTGCTGTTTGCTAATATTTTTATTTTTTATTTTTTTAAACATAAAAATGAAAGTATTTTATCTTATTTTGATTTTTGTATTTTAAAAACAAAAATATGTTTGGTAACAATGTTATACTTTTTGTTTTCTAAAATAAAAAAATAAATACATATTTAATAACTAGCACTTTTTACTTTTGAAAGTGAAATCCAAAAGGGAGAGTAATAAAGGAAAAAGGAAGGAGAAAATAGAAGAGTGAAAATATGTCATTTATCTAAATAAATTTCATAAGTGGCAACAAAATAAAACTTTTAAAGTGATATTTTTCTAAATATTTTGAGATACTTTTGAAAAAATTTACCAAAATTTACAATTATAATTTGAAAAATATCACTTTTATTTTTAAAAATATAACTTTTAAAAATATTTAGAAAAATACTACTTTTACATGAGGCTAGAGAAATAATGACAAGAGAAATAGTACTGAGAGAAAAATATTAAGAGAAATGATGATGTGAGTCTAGATATATTTGAATTTTGATACTAATATTTCTACAAAATTATCTTTAAAAATTTTGAAAATAAGAAATTTTTATTTTCAAAATTTTATTTTCAAATTAAAAAAACGAAAAACAAAAGTAGTTTTACCAAACATATTTTTGAAAAGTATTTCTACTTTTTTGATTAAAAGAACAAAAAAAACTATTTAAATAAATGGTTACCAAACAAGTCCTATGTGTGCCATTTTCTAGATTTTCTGGATAGAGATCTAAGTACTATCTATAAGACTTCTCTTTCTTCTCTCACTTTTACTAATCCTGGAAGTCGATAATTCTTCGTCTGTTTCACACAAATTACCCTCTTTCAGGAGGCATGTGGCTCTTAAATCTTTTAAGGGCTAGATGACAATCCTCTTATATATATAGAGAGGTACAAATCGTGATCGGTTCCTAGGCTTAAGTAATCAATTTTTAATTTGGGCTTTAGTTGAGGTTGACATGTGAATTAAGAGGAAATTTGATTTTTTTTACGGTATTTTTTCAAAAAAAAAATTGAAAAATCCTGGAATTTGAAATTGTTCTGAAAAATCCCAAATTTAATTATAAAAATACCTCTTTTTATTGATTCATAAGATACTTAAGGTAACTAGTGGAGTTACTCGAGGTAACTTGAATAGTTACTTCAAGTAACTGGATTAGTTACTCTAATTAACTTAATTGGTTACCTGTACCATCGAAAAATGCCAAATTTAAATAAAAATGGTATTTTTTTAAATATTTTTTAAAAATATTATTTTTCTAACAATACTTTTAAAAGTGATATTTGTCTAAATCAATCCTGGGATTTTTCAAAAATATGAGTCCATCCGGGATTTTTCAATTTTTGGTATCTTGGGCCTGGAATTTTGTAAATATCCCGTGAATTAATGCATCTAAATCATCTAGGTCAATAGATCCATCAACCAAAATAGGAAATTTGACTCTTGGATAGTAGTAATTTGGATTAAAATGATTTTTCAAAGAGTGTTTTGAAAATAATTTTTCTAGTAATATTATTGCATGATATGATCACATAATCTGTAATCATAAAGTTATGATTTTTTTTATGACTAATAATCATAAAATTATAATTTTTTTTAGGATGATCACAAAATATGACTCTCATCATACAACATTGTAATGCCACTAGAAAGTCATTTTTCAAAACATTCATAGAAAAGTAATTTTAGTCTAAATTACTATTAGTCAGGTCTATTTTCCAAACAATTATAATTATTCTTAATTATAATTATGATATGTCTATTATTATTAAGTACTCACTTTACTAAAGGACAAAACTATACTCCTAGATTAAATTCAAGCTATTTTATATAAATTAATTAGTATGTTGCTTAGCTTGATCATTTAGTATATGATATACCTATCTATTGGTCTTAGTTTAAGGTGTGAAATTATATTCTACAACCTATTACACATAATTAAACTTTCTAAAATACAAAGGCCCAAATTTATGCTAGAACAAAAGTCAACATAAATCTCAGTTAGAAGGATTTATTAATTTGGCCTAAATAATCAATCAAAAGTAACCGATCAAATCCACACATTTGTGTATCGAATTGAATTGATTTAAAAGGATTGAATTTGATGAACAACTAGGTGCTTTATGTGCCTCTTAAGGGCCATTATTTAGGATTTTCAATTGCAACCCCTAGGACCTTGTACATTCTATCAATTAGATCTAAAATTTGATTCCGCATTTGGTATTTCTTTCCCCAAAATTAACATTCAATGAATACCCATAAGCTTATGCCTTTGTTTTTGGTACGAAGATTTGAGATCTTTGTTGTATTTCTTTTTATAATTTTTCGTTTGAAATCCAAAATTTCCTTTGAAGATAATCTGAAGTTAAACATATAAAAGATCCAAAAGTGGGGACAATCATATTATAGAAAAGTTATATATTTGATTTGTTGGTAAAAATATGGAAAAATTCAGAGATGGGGAACACTACCATGAAGCTCGTTGTTGAATTCCTTCCCAACTAAAAGCTCTCCTACTAAAATTTATAGTTGAATTTACAGGAGGTTCATGATCACTTGTGATTCAGACTTATAAAGAAAGAAAAAAAATTAATTAATTAATTGGACTGACCTCAAGGAGCCACATATGTCAAGAGAATTTGTGTACAAAACTACTAGAGAGAATAAATAGAATACTGAAGAAAATACATGGAGAGATAATAGAATATCCCAGATAAAAGAAAAGTCTACGTATTTATAGACAAATAAAAAATGTTTAATAAAGAGTAAACTCTAGCAATTAGATCATTAATAATAGTAATTAATTTTGGATAACCCAGTAATCATAATAAGATTCTTACTAAGTAATATCTATTTTGAAGCATAAATATCTTAATATTCATGAATTATAATTTCCTCTTTTTTTGAAATACAAACACTCTATAAAAATATAAATATTTTAAAATGCTACGTAGGCAATAAAATGAATGGTACGAATTGTGATCCTAACACCTACTTTGTTGAATTTCCTCTTAATTTCGTGTCTCTTACAACCTGTTATGGTTTATAGATCTAACTTCTATTCAACAATCTTACCATAGGGACTAAACTTCCATTCGACAATCTTAGTTATATTCATTACAAGAAAAACATAATTTTGTTGCATTTGTTTAGTGACAATTACATCTAAAATGTCACAATAGTAATTTATAGTGACATTTTTTAAAAATATATCACTAACTTACAAGGCTGTTGAAGATACATCATAATTAAGTTTTAGTGTCACTTTAAAAGGTCACTAAATTTTATCTTTAATGATATATTAATAGTGATACTAAAATTGTAATTTAATAGCTTTCAAGAATGCCATTAAATTTGAATTTATATTAGGCTCCTAATTAGCAATATAAAAGTTCACTTTATTTAAATATTGTTTACTATAAAAAATAAAATAGAATTGAAATATAACGTTAATGTAATCATCCAAAATCTGTAATTTTGGATACGGGATTTTTTTATCTTCTGTAACCACTAATTCTTTACTTTTTGAGTTAAATTTTTGAATGAGTTCTTGAAAAATGGGTGGCCTTTCAACTACAGAAAATAAGTTAATAAAATTTTGATATTAGGACTGTCAATGCTAGGAACACACAAAATTTACATATTTAATTAGTTAATTAACTTTAGAAAGTTTTATTATTGAGTAAAATTTATTGAAACATTTAGAAGAATGCTTAGTTTGAATTTACAATAAAAAAGAACAAAATCTTGGCAAAACAGAGAAATTTTGAATTTGAATAGAAGATATTGAAAAATAGTTTCTGAAACATTTTCCTTTCTCCCAATATTAAAAGCCTGCCCTAATTCGCCTAAATTCTTCCCACATTTCTCACTCTCTCTAAGATTCATTTTCTTTCTTATGATGCTTTCCTCTTGTACACATCTTCATCTTTGCAACGTCTTCTTACTTATCAGCCACTGTGTTTTCATGTTCAATATGATATATATCTCTTTTCTATCCTTTCCTTTTTATCTCTCTCTTTTTTTTTTTTTTTTTCCCCCAAAAGAAATATCATGGTTAGAGTAAGGATAGAGGGGTGTAGTCCCATGCACTCTATATCGAGTACGGGAAAATTACCCCAACACTTACAATCTCATCCAGAGTAAAGCTTACGGTTAGGCCACCCTGCTTAGCAGTGCACATCTTTTAATTAATTTAAAAACACAAATTGTATGTCGTTCTTTCCTAAATGCTGGTAATAAGAAAGAGGCATTTTTTTTTTTGCTTTTATTGAGGAAGGGAAAAATAATAATAAAAAGGTTTATGGCACAAATGGTATTTGAACTATCAAATTAGAGGCAACTTTGTATTCGAAGTACTATAATTAAGCTTCAAATTTTTTTGATTCGTTATAATTTAGTTTATAAAATTTTTAAATTGTAATTTGTTGTTAAATATTTGACAGAAAACATGCATAAGCAGATTACATCTAAAAATATCTTTGGGTGGTAATCTTGAGTATTAAAAGGAGCAAAGATATAAAATATTTTTGCAATTTGAATTTCCGAAAATCATAAAAAGGCTTTTGTTCAATTTATTTCTGTCGAATTCCTTTTTAGATGCTCCTCGTATATATCTTTTGTTGGAAATTTAACAGTAAATTATAATGAAATTCAAAGAGTTCGAAGGATTAATTGCAAAAATTAGTGCTTAAGGGATCAAATTGTATAGATCAGACACCATTTGTGCCATTAGCACAAAGAAAAAACGAATGACTCTGTTGGATTACGTTACACTTTTTCGGAGCCAGTAACCGAACGTTTGTGATAGAAGAGTACAACATCACCATCCATGGCTGCCTTAGCCTTCACACCGTCTCATATTCAGAGACCTAAAATCCCACAATTTGGCACACCCAGAACCCCCAAATCCAAACCCAGATGCCCAATTCGGTCTTCTCTAACTCTACAGCCCAACTTCTCAGACCCCTTCGTTCTCCAATTAGCTGAAACCCTCGAAGACTCGCTTCCTTCATCCTCGTCTTCTTCCTTGCCATCTTTATCCCTCCAGAAGCTCAGGGACACTTCCTCAGAGACCCTTCTCTCGACTCCATGGCCCTCACGCAAAGACGAGCCCTTTCGGTACATCGACACTTCATTCATCAAACAGTCCCAAATCGAACCGGTCCGAAATCCACCAAAGTCTCTGACCATTTCTACGGATACCCAGTTCCCAAATTTGGCTATAGTTGATGGGTTTGGTGTGAATTCTGTATCGAATTCGTCTGAGTTGCCGAACGGGGTTTTTGTTGGTAGCTTGTTGGAGCTCTCTGAAGAGGGTACTGTGAAAAGGGTTGGTGAGTTTTTGGGGAATGGCCCTGAGGGGGACTTGTTTTGGTCCATTAATGGAATTGGGGCACCGGATTTGACTGTGGTGTATGTCCCTCCTGGTTGCAGGGTAGAGAGCCCTATTCATTTGAGCTACTTCTCCATTGAGGGAAGCGAAAAGGGTTCGGATAGGATGCCAATTTCGAACCCGAGGGTGTTCGTTTTGGTGGAGAAGGGTGGGGAAATTGATATAATTGAGGAGTTTTTGGGTGCAGATGGGGATAAGTGTTATTGGGCTAATGCTGTTGTGGATATTGTGGTTGGAGAAGGAGGAAAGGTTCGGCATTCTTATATTCAAAAACAATCTTTAAATGCTGCCCATATAAAGTGGACTTCGGTTCGACAGGTGAGCTCTTTGCTTTGTCTCATTTCTTCTTATTTTTTATTTTCGGTTTTATATTTCGTCACTAACTTTCTGGGGTGAAAAGCTAGGTTTTGTAGCTTGGGGAAGGTGACAAGAGATGATAGTATAAAGGGAGAAATTGTTTTGTTATTTTATTGGAACATTAGACAGGAAATGAATATTTCAGTGTGTGGTTCAATAAGTGGTTTAGTATAATTTGGTTGTTAAGATGGTTATGGTTTGTAAAATCACCGATTAATTACTTTGTGCTATATATAAAACGAAAGGTAATTGCACGTTCTGATGCTTTTAAGACTTTCTAATTCTTCCAAGGGAGCAACATGAATCCAGGTACAGAAAGTGAATAACTACTCCACAAACAGTATACTTGTTTATTCATGTTAAGGAGAATTTAACCCATTTTTTTCTCGAGAACAGAATTGAGTTTCATATTGTTTACATGTTTAAGGAATTTCCTGTTGTAGTAGTGATGTTTGTCACGGATTTCCGCAAACTTTTAGCTAATTGTGTGTTTAAACAATTGTGCGGGTGGTCGTATTTCTTACCCATTGTTGGTGCTTCTGCAATATAATTTCCAGACTTCGGGAAGACTTTCGAATTTGAGTTGGATTTAGTACTTCTGTGGTGTATTGGCATGCAAAATAATATGTATGAAGTAGTTATTGCTACTTTTGATTCAAAACTATAAGTTAAACACTACCGCTCCCTCTGTTGGGATAATTGTTGAGATCTTACAACAAACTATGACTTTACACGAATTTTTTATGTTCAAAATTATGAGTTATTCTTACCACTCTCTATGTTACTAGAACTTTTAATTACTTATTTGCTAGATGCGAATTCTTAAAGTTTGTTATATGGACTTTTCCTTTAAATTGAAAAGAATTTTTCAATGACTTTATTTGAGTATAGTGACTTATCCAGCTGTGCCAGATTCATAGATGTTATTGTTGCAGGAATCAGCTAGCTCCTATGAGCTCGTAGAGATTAGTACGGGTGGAAAACTTAGCAGACACAATCTCTATGTTAAGCAATTGGGACCGGACACAGAAACCGAGTTATTGACCCTGCACTTGTCTGTCAGTGATCAAACTCAAGATCTACATAGCAGCCTAGTTCTGGATCATCCTCGTGGTTATTCTCGACAACTTCATAAGTGTATCATATCTCACTCTCAAGGACAAGCCATATTTGATGGAAATGTAAAGGTTAATAGGTAATTCCTTTTCATCTGCTGATCTCTGGTAATTGTAAACGTTTCCATGGACTATATGCCATTTCAGAACCACATCCCATATGACCACTTATTACTTTTGCTGTGTAGTTATTCCGAGATTCCTTATTTTTGTTATCGGTTGTTTTCAGCTAGGTTGGTCTACAAAAGATGTAGACCTTTGTATACTTCTTTAATGCCTGTGGTTTTGTTATGCAGATATGCTCAGCAGACCGATGCAGGTCAGCTAACGAGGAGCCTTCTCCTTTCACCTCGAGCGAGCGTGAATGTCAAACCGAATCTCCAAATCATTGCAGATGATGTCAAGTGTTCCCATGGAGCTGCAATCAGTGATCTTGAAGAAGGCCAACTGTTCTATTTCCAGGCACGCGGTATCGACTTGGAAACAGCTAGAAAGGCTCTTGTCTTGTCTTTTGGAGCCGAGGTGTTTCAGCGGATACCATATTCTTCGGTCCAGAAAAAGGTAGAGAATCATATTAGAGGTTTATTGGGTCCGATACAGAAAGAAACCTCATAATTGGGATGTAATTGATGATGCATGTATCTAATTTGTTGTTCTAGAAATTAGCATTGGTTAAGAAATCATTTGCTGTTGTGAAGTTTCAAGCAATTTTTGGTGTTGATTGTAAGTTGGGGTTTTTCTTTAGGCCCCATGTAATCCCAAGGAAACAAGTTTGAGAAGAAATTTTGGTTTTAACGACAATAAAATGATTTATGTTATAAAATTTTATTTTCTGATATTGTCTTATTTATTAGAATTGTGTGGATATAAAATAACCTCGTGACATAAAATCACCCTTTCTTTCTTTCTTTCTTTTTTAATTTAAAAATTTAAATCTTAGATCAAAAGAGATAAGGAAAAATTGCATACGTCCCCTAAATGTATATATATGGATCATGAAATTCCTTTTATAGATAGTCAATTCTTGTATACTAAACTACATAATTTATCAATCTCACTTAACTATTTTTCATATTTTGTTCAAAGTTAAACCTTTATGTAACATTAGAGACGATAGATAAGGGTCCAAGATATTATATATTGTTGCGAAGGGTTAATAAAGTCAAAGCACTTTTCAGTCCCACATCGAGGACGAATGAATCGTTCCAAGCATTTATAAGCACAACGTAAACACGCCTCGGTTGTGTTCGTAGAAAGGAGAGACGGTTGGCATCTCCCCTGACAGGGACGGGAACAGCCTTCGGGCTTCCCTGTTACAGACACACCCGGGTTCACCCGGTTAAGGCTACCAAATTTTTTTTTTTCTTTTCGTACTTTCTTTTTTCACACAAAAGATCTGAAATGCAATAAATTAAAACCAAATTTCTTCTCATGTAACAACGAAAAGAAAAAAGAAATCACAAACTGTAAACATATAAGGGCAATGTTTGGTTTCTCATATATTAGACAGTAACAACAGACGGAGCCTTTGACTGCACCCAAGACACTAAATCCTCCCTTGTTGCAACAAAAAAACCAGCTTTGTCTTCACACTGCCTAAACGGGGCTGCAAGTTTCTTCACATGGGAGGCAAAAGAATTTGCCATTCCTTGAGCAAACTTGTGACTTCCGGCCCCAGCTTGAGCCGAAAACAACTCTGGCAACTCCTCCTTTCGCTGAACCATTCGGTAGAGAGTTCCCATCCATTCTTCTAGTGCAGTTTGGGCTGCGCCGACGGACAGAGACCGAACATCCAAACTCCATTCATTTGCAGTCTTGTTGTGAAGACCTGGATACAAACCATAAAGCGTTCCCAGATAGAGCAGCTCGTGAGCTCTCTCGTGGCGGCCTCCGTTTCGACATATATCGATCAAGCAATTACAGAAGGGCCTTCGCGCTTCAACTGCGGTATTGCTGATCACGCTTCGAAACTCGTCTTTAATGGCTTCAAAACTAGGCTTCTCTTCTTGTAGCAACTTAACAAGATCAACCAACTTCGGGTTTGCTTGCTGCAAGCAACTTAGGACCTTAGTTTCATCATCAACATTCTCACATAATGACACAACAGAGAGCAGGCAACCACAAAGCCGGTCATCTGGTTTAACTCCCTTCTCAACCGCAACATTAAAAACTTTAGCGATATCATCAAATCTCTTAGCCTTCCCCAAGCATTGTATCAAACAAGTGGTGCCCATCACATTCAGCTGAACACCTCTCTCAGACATTTCATCGAGCATCTCCATGGCCTTCTCAACATTCCCTCCACTGCCATATATGTTGAGCATTGCCGTGTAGCTCCAACTATCTGGCCGGGAATTCTCCGCCTGCTTCATCTCCGCGAAGAGCTTCTCCGCTTCCTCCTCCAATCCCAGGTCAGCGCACATGTTCAACAAAGTGTTATAAAGAATGAAATCCATAGGCCAAGAATTCGACCTCATTCGATCCCATAACTCCAAAGCATCTCTTGCCCATCTCGCCTTGCCATAAATCTTGACAAGGGCAGTCAGTGTTTTCTCATTCGGAGTTAAACCCGATTCGATCAGCTCCTCAAACAAACTCCTGGCCAAACCAGGCTTCCCAGCTTTCCCCATGGCTTCCAACAATGTGTTGTACACAACCACATTGGGCTGTACCCCAAGAGACCTCATCTCCTGTAACACATATCTTATCCCATCAAAGTCCCCAGCTTCACCAAACATTTTACCCAAAACAGCATAAGTAATGACATCTGGTTTCCAACCACTGGCTCTCCCTCTCTCATATAAACTAAGTACTTCTTCAACTTTCCCCAGTTGGGCATAAACATCAAGAATAGCAGAGTAGGTCACCTCGTCAGGCATCACACCAGTAGTGTACATTTTCTCAAACCAGTCCACAGCTTTATCAAAAAGCTTACATCTTTTAGCACTAGTGATAATGGTGGAGTAAGTGATGTTGTCAAGCTCAACCCCATTTCTAATCATCTCATGGGCAAGCTCTTCAATGACCTGAAACTGCCTCCCAAACCTGAGAGACTTCATAGTGACATTATAGAATATGGTTTCCATGGGAAACGAATTCTGGGTCTTAACCCAATTGAAGAACATAAGCGTTTTCTGCCATGGCTTCAAGCTATTGAGTATCAGAAGCGCGTTCTCTCTACTGGGTGGGTGCGGGATTTCCTCAAGGGCAGCCATGAAAGCATCTTCAGACTCATCTTGAGAGCTATTAAGCTTCTGGGCAAATCGCCTAAGGTCTCTCAACTGAGGGTTGTGAGAGTGAGAAGACTTCTTCTGTCTCTGAAGCGAAAGAACAGAACGCTTGGGCCTAGAGGGATTGACCCAAGTGGACTTTGGCTTAGACAAGAGATGGGTTTGGCTGTCAGAAGAAGAATCTGATAAAGTGGTAGCCGTTAGAGGCTTGAGTTGCTCAGAGAGAGATTTGGGCTTTTCAGACTCAGATTTTGGAGGTGATGTTGAGGAGCTACAAGAAATCGTGAGTGGTTTTCTTCTTGGGAATAGTTGAGTAAGTTGTGGTGAAGTGAAGAAGATGGCTCGATTTGAGTCTGGGTGTTTGGCTAAGTGAACATCTAGAGGTGTTGAAATAGCTGGGTTAGCCATTAGAGAAGAAGAAGATAAAAGCAGAGAGAGGTTTTTTGTGGGTTCAGTCGAAATATCTGAAAGATGACCGTGATGAAACGATGTCTTTATGTATATCTTTTTGGACCTTATCTCAATCTTACCAAGTTTTGGACGAAGCCTTGGACAGAATTTGGTTTTAACAAATAATTTGTCTTTTTTAAAAAAAAAAAAAAATGAAAATCTAAAATTCAGTTTTTATTTTCAGATAAAAAAGTTTATTCCTAGTAAATATTTTAAACTTTTAATATTTGTACGCCTTTTTCTTTTTTAGCAATATCTACGATTTTATCTATGTTCAACAGTGACATTTTTCATGGCCGAAGAACATTTATGTCTAGCAAAATAAAATATCTTTGCAATTTAAGAATAATGAAAAGAAAATTATTCATTTAAAAATCTTGAAAAAACTATACTCAACACCATTTATTTTATAATCGTTAAAAGTTCAAGTTTGCAAGCTTTCAAAAATTGTTTATGGGATTAATTATGTAGTTTTATATGCCAAAAGTAGTAGCTATTATTTTCGTATATTTACCTTACCCTTTTCTTTTAATTATATTAATAAATTACACATTTTATCAGTTTAAATTATTGAGATATTTTAATTGCGTTTGATACATTATAGAGATTTTTGAGCCATTTTTAATCGTGTCGGACATATTACAATCCTCTATAGAATATAACAGTTTGCACTTCGCATACAGTTGTGCCTAAGCTAGCTAATGTTTTATTACGAGAGTTAAGAAAAATTTTGTCCAGTTGCAAGCTAGTAGAATGCTTTAATTGAAAATACTCCTAGTTTTAGTTGTTACTCCTACAAGCCAAAATTTCGGACCTAGATTTTACTATTGGCTTCTGTTTTTCCCTTTCTTTTTTGGATCTACAGTGTACAATTTCTCAAGTCATGCTTAAATTTACACCATAAGAACAAATGCTTCACATAAACAACTTTCCTAGACACGTAGGGCAATCCAATAAGATCACTCTCATTAATCATGACTGGAACTCTTTTCTTTTTTCTTTTCTGGTAAAACTTGTGTGAGAAAATATATGAGCTTAGTAAAGAAGATAATTATTCAAATGATGATTCTGTTACTTAATTTTGTGGAGATAATTATCTTTAGTTTCTTTGTAATTTATTTTTGTAATTATTCCTTTTGTTATCATTTAGGAAGTTTCCTATTTCTTAGCCTACGACTTCTCTTGAATTGTATATTGATATTATAATGTACGTTGGAAAATTAATGAGAACACATACGTATTATAATCTTCTTTATGGTATCACAGCCACCTCTCTAGCGAGTTTTTTTTTTTTTTTAATTTTTTTTCATTTTTCCTTCTTAATATCTTGCTGATTGCACCTAATGGGTGACTCCACCAACACTTCTCATTCCTCTTCTGTAGTATCCTCTTATCTTAACCAACTATCTCTCAACCTTCCGATCACTCAAATCAGCCTATAGCCATTAATGTTAGTGCTCAAGCTCCAATTAAATTATTGGATATGACCTTATGAAATTTGTTGATGGACCTTTTACTTGTCCCTCTCCAACCATTACCACCACTACTGGTATCGTAGTGGCTTCGATGCTTCGCGGCTTCGTCAAAACCAATTAATTCTCAATGCCATCGTTGGCTCTCTCTTACCCTCCCTTGTGTCCTTCATTGCATTAGCAAAGATATCTCATGAAGCCTGGACTATCCTCACATCCACTTATGCCAAACTATCCCGAGGCCGTGTGTTCTATTTGAAAGGCCAACTAAATCGTTTAACTCTTTCCAACTACTCAATCTCTGAGTACATGTAGTTGGCTAAGGGTATTGCTGATGAACTTTCTTTTATGAGGGCACCAATGGATCTTGAAGATCTCACCTTTGCCACTCTCAATGGCCTACTTACCTCATACAAAGTCGTTTCTGACGCAGTTCGAGCTCATGACACTGTCATATCCTTTGATGAATTACATGAAAAACTCATCACTGCTGAAGCACTAGAAAACGAAGAGAAAACCTCTCCCACTACGCTCCGTGCTACTGCCAACACAGCCACCGTCAACACAACCACCTCCCACACTTTACGGTCTCATCAACCATACACCTCATGACCTAATCAAGAGTCCTCTAATAGCAACCGTCCTAACCATCAATGCAACCAACCCCGACCTCTATCTTTGTCCTATCGGAACCCTAATCCTAGGCCTTATCTTGGTTATTGTCAACTCTACAGACAACAAGGCTACACTGCCAAAAGATGTCCTTCTCTGTCCTCTTTTGCTTTTGCTCCAGCCTATACCAATTCCACTAACACTTACAACGTCCCCAGGCTAAACGCATTCCATCCCTAAGCCAATCACACCTCCTATCATCCTACATCATTTGCTGCCCCTTGGCTTATGGACTCTGCTGTGTCTCACCATGTCACAAGTGATCTCAACAATCTTTCCTTTCGTTCAGATTATTCTGGTCCTGATGACGTTCTTATAGGTGATGGTAATAGGCTTCAAATCACACATACTGCTTATCGTTCTTTGTCTTCTCCTAAGAAATCCTTTTCTTTATCCAATGTTTTATGTGTGCCTACGATGAAACAAAATATAATCTCTATCTCTAAATTTTGCTATTCTAATAACGTTTCTATGGAATTCTTACCCAAACTATTTCATGTGAAGGATCTTTAGACGGGAACCATCCTTCCACGTGGTCCAGTTAAGGATTGCATTTATGAGTGGCCGAATCCTGACTCGGGTTCCGAACCACTGATCACCTTTTCCACCATTAAGTCATCCATTTTAGAGTGGCATCATTGCCTCGGTCACTCTTCCAATATCATCCTTTGTCATCTTGCCTTGTCTCTACCTTTATCATCACCCATAGATTCTAAATTTTCATGCAATTCGTGTTAGTGTTATAAAAGTCATAAGCTTCTATTTTCAGTGTCGTCTTTATCTAGCTCTGCACCTTTAGAAGTGGTTTACTCTGATGTATAAACGTCTCCAATTTTATCTTATGACGAAATAAAGTATTATGTTATCTTCATTGATCATTTTACCAAATATGTCTGATTTTATCCCCTCAAACACAAATATGAAGTGTACGATGTTTTTATTGTTTTTGTGCCATTGTTGACAAATTTTTCAAGTTACCAATAATCACACTATTTTCTAACAATGGTGATGAATTTCTTGGTCTTAAAGATTATTTAGCTACAAATGACATTTCATCTCATTTTTCCACCACATACACTAGAACATAATGGTTACTCCGAAAGACATCATCATCATTGTTAAGAAAATGCTTCAGGACTGAAACATGTCCACGTATGTTTTTTTTGTTAAGTTGATTGTGTCAAAGTTTGTTCCTGTTTTTTAGGAATTCGTTATTTTGCCATTCATGCTTTGTAATCGTGGAGCAAGTTTAGGATCATGTTGTTAGTGGGTTGTTATTTTTTAACTTTAAATATTGTAATGTTTTTGATTATTCAATTAACGAAGTACTCTGTTTTTTGCCTCAACAATTTTACAAATATTTTCAGAACGTACGTTCCATGCTTCGTTCTATTTTTTTTTTATGTTAAGAAACAACATTTGGTATCAGAGCTTTCTTCTTAAGGGATCTGTAAGTGAGTGTGTGAGGTTGCTGTGTCATGGACGTTGAAGCAAGTTCCAGTTTCTCTTCAATTTCTCCACTGGTGTTTGATGGAGACAACTACCAAGTTTGGGCAGTTCGTATAGAGGCGTATATGGAAGCTTTGGATATTTGGGAAGCAGTGGAAGAGGATTATGAAATTCCTGCTCTCCCAAACAATCCTACCATGGCGCAGATCAAATCACAGAAGGAGAAAAAGACAAAGAAATCCAAGGCAAAGGCCTGTTTGTTCGCTGCAGTCTCATCTACTATCTTCACTCGGATTATGACTCTGAAGTCAGCATATGAGATATGGAATTATCTCAAGTCAGAGTATGAGGGAGATGAAAGAATCAAAGGAATGCGTGCGCTAAACTTGATTCAAAAATTCGAGTTGCAGAAGATGAAGGAAACAGAATCAATTAAAGAGTATTCTGATAGGTTATTGGACATTGCAAACCGAATCAGATTACTTGGTTCCACGTTCAAGGACTCAAGAATTGTTGAAAAAATTCTTGTAACAGTGCCTGAAAAATTTGAGGCATCTATTTCAGTCTTGGAAAATACCAAGGATCTGACTCAGATCACTCTTGTAGAGATTCTCAATGCTTTGCAAGCACAGGAGCAAAGAAGAGCCATGAGGCAAGAAGGTGCTGTTAAAGGAGCCTTGCCAGCCAAGCTTCATGAGAATGCAAAGAACAACAAGAAGAAGAAGTTTTTCAAGAAGAATCAAAATCCTACTGGAGAATCTTCAGCCTACAACAAAGCAGGAGTCAAGAAGGGATCCTACCCTCCATGTCAACATTGCAATAGAAAGGGTCATCCTCCTTTCAAATGCTGGAGAAGACCAGATGCCAAGTGCACCAAATGTAACCAAATGGGGCATGAAGCTGTAATTTGCAGGAGCAAGAATCAACAGCAAAGTGAAGAGGCTAAGATTGCTGATCAGGAGGAGGAGGATCAACTGTTTGTGGCTACATGCTTAGTGGGCAGTGAATCAAATGAAAGCTGGCTAATTGACAGTGGCTGCACCAA
>JXTB01000163.1:477598-493761 GCA_002914805.1 Parasponia andersonii
ATTCTTATGCTATCAATTCGAGGGTCAATGCTGTCAATAAGCCCAATCAGTCCAGTAAAGGTGACCAGAACAAAGGAAGATCTTTAGTCTTGAAAAAGGATAAAAGATAATTCAAGAAATCCCATAGTAACAACAAAAAAAATCGAGTAGAGGATTATTTGGCTAAAAGGATGATTTGCAAGATTTTAACCAGTTGAATATTGGAGGTATTTACAATTCTATTGATGATTTGGCTATCCTTCTCTGGCTTAGGTTTTAGACCTTTAAAAACTCCTAAGATCATTCATGTTCATTGGTATCCCCTGGGTGGATTAAGTTCAATACTGATAGTAGTGCTTCTGGTCAACCTGTTTACTTTTTCTTTGTTTCTGGGTTATGTTGTTAAAGCCGAGCTTGTTGGTACCATAAACGCTATTGAGCTTGCCTCATTACATGGTCGTAATAGTCTTTGGCTTGAATCGGATTCTACTTACAATATGCACATTTATCTTCTAGGTCTTTAGTAGTTCCTTGGAACTTAAGAAATCATTGGTTGAACTATCTTCATGTACTTCAGTCTATAAACTTTCTAGTTTCTCATATTTATGGAGAAGGGAATCAAGTGGCTGATGTTTTAGCTTCTTGCGTTTTTGACAATTTTGCCTAATAGAATTCTGCTCCAAATTTTCTTGCCCTTTTGTCTTTAAGGATTTTTTTGGACTAGATTATTTTCGTTTCCATTAGTTCTATTGTAAAGAATTGCACTTTTTTTTCCTTACTTGATTTTTCCCACTAGATTTTTCTCTTGTAAGGTCCTAATGAGGCTACCTTCTTGTATTGCTTGTTTCTATTTATTTTTTTTAATATATTCGATTGGGTGGGTTAGAGGGTGGGATTGTATGTGAGTGCCAATTAATCTAGTTGGGATGTTTCTGTTGCTTTTTTGATGCCTTCTCCTTACTTTTTCTTCAATTAAAAAAAAAAAAAAAAAAAAAAAAAAAGAGGAAAACGAGAGATGCTTTGCCTGCGGCAAACCAAGGCATTACGCTCAGGAATGTAGACTGTAGATTTCAAAAGAAATCAGATGGAGAAGCAACTTAAATGAATTCCGCGGAGTATAATGATTAGATTATCACTGCTGTGAGCAAAATCAATGCAATCCAAGGCAAGGTATAAGGCTAGTGGTATGATCCTCGTGCCTTAGTTTGTCTCGTATGATAGGTCTTTATTCAAAATCCATCAAGAGGTGAATAATGGATATGAAATTCCAACGGGAAATGGAAGGAAACATTAAAGTGTTTGGCAAAGGAAACGTAGAATTTATTTTCACTTCTAGAAAGAAAGTTACTTTAGTCAATGTACTTCATGTTCCCGATGTGAATAAGAACTTAACTAGTAGAAGTTTATTAGGAAAACATGGGATTAAAACTGTGTATGAATCGGAAAAACTAATTCTATCTCGAAATTGTACTTTTGTTTATAAAGGCTATTCTTGTGATGGATTAGTTATAGTATGTATTTGTGTCAATGGTATTAATAATAAGAATGTCTCTTCTACTTATTTGATTGATTTCGTTTCTTTATAATATAGTATATTAGCATATATTAGTTTGAGTACTATGAAAAGAATTATTAAATGTGGTCGGTGATGTTGATAAATTTTAAAGATGTGAATTTTGTATTAAAACTCAGATGGTAAACAAACTTTTCCAACTTTTTAAAGAACATTTGAATTATTAGATCTTGTTTACTCTGTTTTTAATTGAATGGCGTAACAAGCGAGGTAATAAATACTTTATTAATTCTATGATTATGGCTCTAGATTCATCTATGTTTATTTACCGAAAACATAAAGGTGAGGCTTTTAATATATTTAAAGCTTATAAAGTTGAAGTTAAAAATTGATTGGAAAGAAATATTAAAGTTCTTAGAAGTGAAGGAGGAGTGTCACGACTGGAATTCCAAAATTTAGTAATTTTAAATTTAAATAGTAATAATTAGTAATTTTTAAAATTTCAAAAAATTAAGTATTTAGAATTTTTAAATTTTAATTCTTAAAAGTAAGTAAATTTAAAAATTAGGAATTCTCTCATTATTTTTAATTTTTTGATAAAATATACACTCAAATTTTAGCAAAATTTTTATTTGAAAACTTTTCATTAAAAAGTTTACATTTCAGTGAAATGAGTCTAGAGTTAAAAATAGTTACAAAAAATTATTTATAATTTCAAGTACTCAAATTTGTAGATTTGTTGCCCTCATATATTCACTTAGTAAGAATAATATACTATGCTAAATATATGAATGAGGAAAGAAAACTACAACAGGATATAGACATACACTAAGGAATAGAAACATGACTGCTGGCACAAGTCAAATAACTTGTCTAACTCACCATGATAATTATCAAAAATAATTCAACACCTGAAAGTAGGAGGAAGTATGTGGTGAGCATTCACATGCTCGGTAAAAACTCAATTATTTTTTTGAATAGATGCAATTTTTATCAAACCTACATGGTTAATATCCTTTCCAAAATCCATTTATAAATCGAGTTTATAAAATAGTTGAAATCCATAATAATCACATATTCAAAATCAAAACCAGAGCCACAAGATTGTATATATCATAAATCATCTCATCTCATAAGCTCGCATGCTCTTATCACGAACCAAAGTAACTCGTACTATATGTACTAAATATTCTCTACTTAATACCTATCTCAGAAAATTAGATGAATACCCATATATCTATTTCAACTGAATCAGATGGGTAACTGAATGTATATACCTACCGAGTGGGGGGTAATCAGAAGACCCCACATGGGTTTACAGGCCCTCACTGAGGGCAGGGATACTGGCTGCCCGCTAAATATTGCGATGCCTAAGATATATCTCATGTGTGATCCTATGATATGTATAATATGTATGACAAGATATATAATAACTATGCAAAACATAACCAAACAATGCTTTAAAATTTTACTTGATATTATTCTGGAATTTTATTGTACCATGGGCAGCAAATCTACTAAATTATCTGAAAATCACGATTTTTCAAATATGTGTAAAAGCCACATAATTCAATTCCAGAATAATCCAAGATTTTCTAATAATTTATCAAAATATCGTTTTATTCACGATTTTTGACAAAATCGTCATAATGCATAATTTAAATTAAAGCATGTATAAAACCAGGTAATTAAACCCCTACCTCAATCGAGTCACTAGATAGTACCACGGTACTATTAAAAATGTTTGTTGTTGTTTAGCGGTCGTTCAAAAGGTTGGAGTAGTTTTCGAACTTTTGATCATTTGGTTTGAAAATATCGTTTTTTCAACGGAATCTCGAATGGAGAAATAGACATCACTGAATTCCTAGCACCCAAATTAATTAGGCTAGACATATGGTTTAACCAATTTAGGCTCGAACTGAAATCCGACACTATAACATACAAAACGAGACTACTCACGAATAACATATCTCGAAATTTGTGTCACTTTGAAACATATTAATGTTATATATCAAAGTTCATCTTTCAATCTCACTAAATTGAAATTTGAGGTCAAAACTTTGTTCCGAAGTCCGAAGCTATAAACAGCCATTAATTCCAAAAATTACAAAATTAATTCTTTTTCAAAGATGTTTTGAAAAATACCAATATTTCTAAATAATTATAAAATTACCAACTTCTCAGAAATATTTATGACAATACCACTTTTCTCAAGTCAGCCCAAGACCCAGTTTCAGGCATACCAGCCTAGCAGCCCAATATTGGCCAGATAATGAAAATACCATTTTTTTTCAAATTACAAAATATATCAACTTCTAAAATCTATTTAGTAATATATAAACTTTTCTCTTCAAAATTCTCATAAACCAGATTTTAATCTTTAATAATATTAATCACTCATTCACTCGACTTTATTCACACAATTTCCATCCAAGAATTTATAATAACAGTATCGCTTCCATAAACAATTGCAAAAATACCAATAAAGTTTATTAGATAATTGTTTAACAAAACTTCAAAGGCTCACCGGATTGATTCGTTGATAATCATTGGTTATGGAGTGTCGGTACAAGTCGGGGAAAGGCCTTACACGCTAGCAAGGAGGGGCTGCTTAAATTGCCGGATAACGCTAAAAAAAAAAATATGTTGTGTTCTTCGTGCAACTAGAAACGTCCATACACAGCAGCACTAAGCGAGCTTCTAGTCGCTAGAGAATATTCTTCTAGGCCTCCCCATATCGTTGGTCAGCACAGGAGTAGTCCATTGACTTGACTGGACTTTTAGTGAGCTGCAGAGAAAAGGTTTTGGGAGAGGGAAGCTCGTGTAATGGACACCGAAGGAAGAAAGAAAAGGAAAAAAGAAGAGAGGAAGAAAGAAAGAAAGAAAGAAAACAAAATAAAAATAAATGGAACACATGAGTTGTCGGGAGGAAGACGGGGAGAAAAAAGAGAGAGTGTGTTTTAGAAAATTAAATTGTGGGTCCTACTGCTTATAAAATATTGTTATTTTATTTATTTTTTTTTTTTTTAGCAAAAATTACTGAAATAACATTTAAGAATTTGGGTTTTTGCAGGGAGAATATTTTCCGAATGATTTTATTGCTTATTCTTGAAATAATTGAATAAGACTAGACAAAATTTGACTTAAATAACTTTGTAATTATATTTATAACAATATAACTTCTTGTTTAGAACTTAATCATAACCGTAAACAGAAACGATAATAATGTTTATCGAGCATTTAAATTAGATAGATGACACTCGTCTGTTGATTAATTAGAAAGATTCACAATTTATGATCTTCTAAATCAAATCCATTTTTTCGCGCAGCTGCACATCTTTATTTCCTTTTCTGTTTTGAAGATCTTATTTTTTTTTTTCAAGCAATTTTTAAGATCTTAGGTTACATTCAATATTATCCACTCTAAATATTAGACAACCGATCGATTTCATTCAATCCAATTTGAGGTTGAATAAAGATCCTATGTGAAGTAAAGTAGTGCTACTTTGTGTCCACTCCTGTAAAAACCCGGAATTTTTTAGGATAATTTAGACATTTTACTAATTTTTCAGATATAATATTGTGGGGATTAATTTGTAAAAATTTTGTACAGATGGACTAAATTGTAAATTTTGGGAGACTAGATTGATAGAGATTTGAAATTTTTGGGACTTATGTGTAATTTTTGAAAAATTGCATAACCCATTCAAAATAGGCCATATGGCCTGTTCACTCACTTCTCTCTCTCTCTTCTCTCTCTTCTCCCCCGATTTCTCTCTCCTCTCTCTGCGTCTCTCGATCGCGCCACAACCAGAAGTTGCCGCTGGCCACCGTCCGCCCACGGCACTGATCGACGAAGGTCCCTCGTGCCGCACCCAAGCTTCGCCGCCTGTCCCCGGTCGTCGTCGCCGCCTGCATCGCCGAAAATCTCCAAAGAGGCCGAATCGGTTTTTTCGTCTCCGGCCACCGTTCGACCTCCAACCGGTCCCGTTGGATTCGTCTCGTCTCAAAGATCATCAAGTTATATATACCTCAACCCTATTTTGTCCGGATTGAAAGTTGCCATTTTTGGACATTTCGAGTTTATGTTTATTGTTTTTAAACCGGCCGTTGGATTATGTTTTTGAGTTCATTTTTGGAATGTACTCGGAGAATAGAGAAGTTTGATATATATATATATATTATGTTGTTTGGTGATCGGCACGAAATTCGAGATCGGACGGTCGAGATTTTGTCTCGTTTTGCGTGCCACCGGTCCGGTATGGACCCGGACCCGAATTTGACAAGTTATATGTCTAACCTAGCTATTTTGGGTGCTAGGAATTCAATGAAGAAGTCCGTTTGCGAAATTGAAGCTCTGGTGAGAAGTTGACTTTTCGCAAGAGGACGATCGAGGGTTTGGAATTGGTTCCCGACCCTCCGAGCGATCGTCAACGATACCTTGAGGACTCAATAGCATGGTATCACTATTCCGGTGAGGTAGGGATTTAGTTATCTTCGGTTTATACTGTTTTTGAGTTAAAACTTATTTTCTGCAGCATATAAGAACAAGTGTGTTTTTAATGATTTGAATTATATGTGATGAAATCTGATTATACGATATATACTGTACTGCTCTGGGAATTTGCTGTGTACAAGTTATTTTTAGTATATCAAAAATAAGGCCGTTATGCTACATATTTTTCTATAAAACTCTTTTATGCATGTTTTACTGAAAAACCAGAGTACAGTAGTTTTTACACTTCAGTTCTGTATTGTATATGTCATAGGATCATACATGAGCAATGTGTTAGCATCGTGCATTTTACAGTGTGGCGCTGTGTGCCCCACCATCAGTGAAAGTCCGTAAACTCGTGCAGGGTTTATTTTTCTGATTACCTCCCCATTTGGCAAGCGTAGGCAATTCGATTGCCCCTCCAAATTTGGTAGGCGACACACGGGTGTCCCCTTCGGGTATGGGCTTAGGTGTTAAACAGATTGTTATGTATACTTAGTATCATCATCTTGGGTTTCCACAGATAAGAAAATGAGAGCTCATGGGTATGGGTTGATTTGTGTCATATGCATATGGATTGATGGTTTTGATTACACTGTTTTATATATATGGGCCCCCGGTTTAGATTATATATATATATATATATATGTGTGTGTGTGTGTGTGTATGTATGTTTTGGATTTGAACTAACCATGCAGAAGTTTTCCATCACTGAACTATTTTTCTTCGAGGTAACTATTTTTCTACTAAGAATTGTATGCTCACCCCCCCTTCTTCCATTCTTCAGGTTGTGTTCAGTGCGATCTTGGAAATCAGGAGGAGTAAGAGGTCATCTTGACTGTAGTTCATTTCTTGGCAATGCTAGAAGTCTACTATTGTGGTGTTTGGACTATTTGGGGTTTTGTATTAGCATTGAACCAAGATTACTACTTTCTATTTTGTTTGTAAACTTATGTATACTATTCTAGGATTCAACTTGTTGTTGTAGATGATGATGATGATGTTGGACTTATATTTGATTTTCTCGTTTTTTAATTATTATTCGGTTTATGTTTAATGGTGTATACGAACTCTGGGAGAGGTTTACAGGATGAAATTCCAAATACTTTATCAAAATAGACTGTTTACAAAAACTAAAACTTTTTAGACATTTTTCAAATAAATCATGGAATTTTCCATTTTTGTGAAATTCCTCTTCTGCCACTGGTCCAGATTTTGGGTCGTGACAACGCCACCTAGCAAAATAATAACATGCCATTTAAAATAATTACAAAAATTTAACTTGTTTCCTTCTGTTAATCATTTTTATTGAAATTTTGCTCTTCTTTTTTTCTCGACTTTTTGATGGCCAGAAATTTATGGAGTGCAAAATGTATATGAAAAATTGTTGAATTGACAACTCGAAAAGGAAAGGGCTATAATTGGAGAACTACAGCAGAAAGGTATCATGCATGATTTTGAGCTCTGCTTTTTCTTCCTCATTATTCTCCTCTTAACCTTCTTTGAGAGTGAAAATTGATCAAGTCCGACTTGTGGAGACGAAGAAATAAAGTTTACCAATAAAAGATGAAAAAGAAAAAAGAAAAAAAGTTAAATAAAATAAGTAAACGAAAACGTCAATGTATAACTATTTAAATGATATGTCATTTCACCATTTGATTTACCAATTTCATACTATTCAAATGCTATACCGATTGTAACGAGAATTTGTTTTAATAACTCTACTTTTTCTATTAAATGGTTTATTAGAATGGTTGTTTGTTTAAATAATTGAGTTTTTTTTTTAAATTCAAATAATCTATTAGTCATATTAATTATTAGAATGAGTTTTTTTCTTCTTAGAATAAAAACTGCGCTCCTCTTTTGTTTTCGAATGTTTATTCTAATTATAATTTATTTTATTTTATTTCATTTCAAATGTCTCAAATTTTAATTATAATTAATACTATAATTTTCATTTAAATACATTCAGAGCCAAAAGTAAAAAAAAAATTGCATATATAATCTTAATTAGATTGGATTACATAAACATGTGGAAAATCCAGTGACTGATTGGATTCTTTTTTTGAAGGTATAATAAATGATTGGATCGAATCAGTTCGTGTTTCCATAGTGACGAATTTTTCAGTCCAATAATTAACTCATCCAATCTAATGTATAAATACTTATAAAATAATATTAAATGTATAATTTTATTGTATCTTATTGTTCTTTTGTATTAGCACTAAAGTCATCTTTCATCTCAGTTTTTTTAATTATTAACAACTCAATTAGTTATGTGAATTTTTGTTTAAATAAGAAAAGAGAAAACTAAATAAATTAAAAATTACCCACATCCTGGCCATGAATCGTCGGGACACCTCACATTCTCTTGCTCTCATTTGCCTCTCTATTGTCGCTCCTCGCGAAGATGTATGCACTCCACCACCACTAACACTTAACATGTTTAAAGTATTTTGACTTTACAAGTGTTCCTCTTTTAACATTTTTCTTTATGTATTTATTATGAAATTTAATACATAATTAATTAACTAGCCAAATTAAAATTCAAATCCCTCTATTCTCGTATACTCACACACTCTAAAAAATTCTAGACGATTGAACTGGCTTCAATTAGTTTTTTATATATTTCAATAAATTACTCTCTTTTCACTTAACATTGTAACGTACGTGTATGTATATATACAAGAGTGTTGGCCACAATTAATTTGTCGAACTCTTTATCAAATGCTAAGTACATATTGACTGACTTGTTACATTTATTTTTTTTATTAATGTCATTAGTTTATCATTATTTACAATATTACCACTCATTTTATCCACATATTAATCAATGAATTTAGTGTCTAAGAAAGAGGTTGACAAGTGATCATTGTTAATATTCATATATATTTCTGTTTAGTTTAGGGCCAAGCTCAATTGAACTGAATTTGATCTAAACACATAATTGGAATCTAGTCAGTCTACCTCGCATTGGATTCACAAATGCAATATCATCGATGTAAAAACCTTGTTTGCTTCCCTATTTTCGACAAATCAATTCAAATGGAGTTTATTATGGTCTCAAATTGCTAACCATACCCAAGGACGGAAGGCTCAGGGGAGCGGTGGCTTCCCTCATTTTTTTAAACATTATATTTTTCACTTTAATTTTATCTAAAATTTTCATTTTTATCTTTTATTTGCTCTCCTAAATTTTTATAATTATAATTTTTGTCTTATTTTTATTAAAAAAAATTTAATAATGCCCCCAATATGAACCACTAATTCTTTTTAAATTTTTTAATTTTATTTTATATAATTTTGAAATGCTATATTTTACCTATACTTTGGATAATTTTTCTTTGACCTCGTTTTAGATATATTTTTTTTAATTTTATATTTTGTTGATTAATATGTTTCAAAATTAACTATAAAAAATTTAGAATATGCCCTCTTAAAAAAATTCTTGGCTCTGTCACTGACCATGCCTTATATAATGTTTATATTTAAGGTTTAATCTCTCATTCTTTGTAATCATAGGCATTGTTTGGAGGGAACCGCACCTCCTCCTAACATGGAGGTCCTACGTTCAAATCCCGCTTCTCCGTTTCAATAAATAAATAAATAAAATCCCTCACCCTTTATCAAAAGAAAATAAAAATTGAAATGCAATTTCTCTTTGCACTATCTTTTACATAATATTTACAACGCAAGAAAAATAGAATGCTTTGGACATGTATAGATTTACGGACACTATTTTTCTAACCCCAAAACTTGGTTTTATGAAGAAAAAAAATAAAAATAAAATGGGAATCTTGTTCGTATTTTTTCTTTTTTTTTGGTTCTTGGTCCTATTTTTTTCTCTTTTTTTTGGTTTTTAGTGATTAGCAATTTTTTTTAAAAGAAAAGTATCAATATGTTCCAATACTACATAATTATATAATTATATATGCATCACAAATAAACAAAAGATATCAAATATATATTTAAAAAAAAAAACATATGTTCTTATTAGACTGAAAAAAGATTGGAAGGAGAAAATCTCAACAAATAATCTCTTTCTAAAAAAAGAAAACATACATAGAAAACATAAGATTGAGAGCTTAGAGTGTGATGTGCTATAGACGCTATCCAAGCAATTAATAATTGTTTTATTTATTCCCTTGATGGTATAATTATTGAAAGTATTTTAGAATTACTCTAATAACTTGTAGAAGCTGGTAGTTGTTGCCACATTTCTCGTCAAGGAAATATGGAAATATGGTAGAGGTCTATTCCTCTTTCCTTGTATGAGTCAATTGAAGCTGATTTATCCTTGGAGGATCCTTTAAAAAAAAACAAAGAAACAAAACAAAACATAAAATGAAACTGAAATAAGGTTAATGTAATCAAGCATATAAATTTATATTATGAAAACAAGAATATATAAATAAGAAAATATAATTTTTTTATATGATTACAAATTAGGTTAAATCTGCTTACCATCTATAATCCCAGTTGTAGCAATCATCGTTAAAGGCGCATGAGGTTCTCTTGCAATCGCACAAACAAGGGCCAGAACGCTTAAATACCCAGCAATTTTGATCATGTTTGGCCCTTTTCGGGGTGTTTATTTCAAATGAATACCGTTTATTACGTTCCCAGCTCGCCATGCATCTGTAGACCAGTTTATTTCCTGCAGAGGGTTTGAACTCGAAGCTGGCTAAGGGAGGAAGATGCTTTTCACCAATATCATCGACACCATCGTCTTTACCAAAGGTTTTACATTGAACCTTAAGAGTTGTGTCTATGCCAATGAAATTAGTGATTCGAATGAGAGATACCGCCTCACACATAGATATTATTTGAGACACAAATAGTAGCATCACCATCATCTTTTTCAGACCCATTTTTTCCTTTCTATTTTTTTTTCCAATATCAATTGGGTGAGGAGGTATGAAACAATTTTTAAGGAGGGGCACGTATATATACTACCATTCATTCATGCATATATATATATATATATATATAGTAACAATACGTAAATCAGGCTAGGTCAACAATATGAACACGTACGTATTCTTTTTATAGAACTAGAGATTATCGATTCACCTCTTATTTATTAGCGTCTCTTTAAATAGATATTTGACCCATTTTATTCTTATATAAATATCGGATCTGTTCCTTCAAAAAAAAAATTTGAGAAGTTCTGATTTGAATAAATTTGGTAAATTCGACCAATAAAGTAAATAAGAAAATTAATGAAATGATTTATATATGTATATTTTAGGGTTTTATAGCAAAATAACCAAATTTTAAGCTGAATTTAATAAAATGTCTATTTTTCAAATATTTAGTAAAATGTCTAATATATATGTTTAAATGCTATGTGTAAACAATTATATACTAAGCATAAAAATTTATATACTCAGTACATTAACTGAAATAATTAGATATATATATATATATCTACTAAGTACAAAAATATATATACTTAGATATTTAGTTATAAAATTTAGAAAATAGACATGTAATCAAATTTAAAATATTAGTTATCTACTTAAATTTCTCTATATTTTATCTATTAAATATTAGGATTCCTATGATAATAATGAAGAAAATATTATACACAAATAAAGATGTTAATTAGGCCGTACTATGTCAATCAAAATATATTTAGATGCGGCACATGTGTAACTCATGGTGTGCCAGCTTGGTTATGATTAGTAATCATACTATGCCCATAATCGTGCTTGTTTATTATTGTGCCCGATTTCATATTATAATATTATAACAAAAATCCCTTTAAACGATAGGGGTAATCGTGCTTGTTTATTATTGTGCCCGATTTCGTATTATAATATTATAACAAAAATCCCTTTAAACGACAGGGGTGGATAAGGATTCACCTCTAAGAACATGAAAGACTTGTCCTCGTTCCTTAATAATGTAGCAGTTATTCAGTCTTCACTATGACGCACATTATTTATTTTTGTGTCTATGCTTGGCTTGTTATTTTGACTTTTGATCGTATATCTTTTCTTACCTTCTAACATTAGGTCCAGGTCAGAAAGTTGGGGATAACAGCAACTTAGCAAATGGATGAGAATCTACCAGCATCAAATGCATATAGACAAGTCTTAACGCCCAGTTTCTTACAATTTTTGCAATTTTTGAGCTAATCACCTGTACATGCAGAGGAAGAAAAGGCTAAGCCAAAGCATTTGATCTCAAAATTGCAGGTTGGTTCTACATGCCTTTAGTTTATTTGTTATATAATAGTGCTACAACTTATGTATAATTTTCAACTATTATTATCAGTGCTTGAAAAAAAAATTGAATTAAGCTGTAGCGATGCTATTGTTTTATTTACGATTACAAATATTACATGTTTTTTTAAGGAGTATATATCCATAATGAGTTTGTATCGTGTTCTTCTATACAAATTACTACCGTTGGTTAAAGTTAAGTTAAAAAAAAATTTCTATGATATTGCTCTCTGAGTTGTTATAATGGGAATTCCTTCGGAATATAAATTCAATTGATGCTTTGACTTTGTTTCATTTCTTTCCATAGTCAAGTTTTTCGTTTGGTTTGCTACTGTAAATTGCTTGATGGTTTGGACTAATACAGTAGGATATGGGCCTTTTTTTTGAAGGATGGGATAAAATTTTCTTACATATTATGAATTTTTATTTGAGTTTATTTCTCTTTTTTTTTTTTTTTAAGTTTCATTCGACTTGTAATTGGTGGACTTGTTTTTTCTAGTTCTCTTAAGTTTCATTGCATCTTGTTGCGAATTTCTTTTGTTGTTTTTTGTTTTATTAAAAGTATGAAAGAGAGCAATACTTTCAAAAGAAGGAAATGTCGTTTCAAGGAAAATGAAGTCATTTTGGATTTTTTTTTTTTTTGTAACGACGTGTTATTTCATTCGAAATGATGATTTTTTTTAAAAAAAATTGTGACATTGGTCTAAAGGGGTTTTTATATGATGACCTCCATTAAGAACCATCATCTAATATGTTCCGATATATTAAAATGACACAATTTTTTGTCACAGACGATAGTTATTGAGTATATAAAATGACAGGTAATAAAACGTCATCTAAACCTATGGAATAAAAAATGATGGTTTTTAAACCATCTTCTATACCATTAGATGACGGTTAAAAACTGTCATCTAAAGAAGGTTTTTGTAGTAGTAAATGGTATTATTATCGTGCTATTATCATATTTGTCTATTTTCGTGTCTAATTGTTCTCATTTTTAATACTATGCTATTATCGTACTTAATTGTACATGTTTTCATATTATGCTATTTTTTTATGCTTAATCGTGTGTGTTTCTAATATTATGTTATTTCTATGCATAATCGTGCCCATTTTTGATATTATCCTACTTTTATACTAATTACTTCAGTTTTAGATATTATGTAATTTCCATGCCTAAGTATGCTTATTTTTATGATGTTATTTTAGTGTCTAACCTTAACTATTTTGTATATCCTATATGATTTTAAGCCTGATTATTTCCATTTTTAAACTCTTATTGTTCCTGTTCTGTAATCGTTTTTCATTATTGATTTTTTTTCAAATTTCGTTGTTTTAATAGTAGTAGACATATTTCTTTTTAAGTAATTATGAATTGTTAATTATTATATAACAAAAATAAATTATTTGAAATTTGAGATAACTTTTATATAAAAATAAATCTAAATTGAAATAGAGTAAACTGCAAATATATATATATATATATATATATATATATATATATATATATCGTGATGTTTGGGTGTTCTATAATTTAAACCCTAAAGTTTGTACACTGTAAAATAATACCTTGAGATTAAGAATTTATGAAAATTAATACCATGTACTAATTTTTTGACCATTTTTAGTAATAAAAAGATAGTAATACACTTCATTAAAATTACATTAGTCCTTATTATTTTCGTTAGTTTTGATACTATTATTGTTTTTTATTGGTTAAAATGATTCAAAAAATCAATCTAAGGTATCAATTTTCAAAAGTTCTTAATTTCAAGGAATTATTTTTGCAAACTCCAAATCTCGGGGTATAAATTATAGAACACTCAAACTTAAGGATATTTTGTTGCAGTTCATCCATTAAAATATTAAAGTAGTTAAAGTGTACATTCCAACTAAATTGGTGCCTGCTCAAATTATATCAAAATGTATAACTCAAAAGTCACGATTGACATTTACCTATACTGTATTTTTCTTCCTTATCCTTTTAAGGTTTTTGGAGGTGAGTTTTGCCTTAAATTCTCACTGTAACCCTTTGTCCCAAACTTATTGAATTTTAAAACTTTTGCTTTGAAAAATTAGAAGTTGATTTAATATTTATAATATAAATTATTTTTTACCTAGAAAGTATTTTAATTTTAATTTTTCTAATTTTTTACATTTATTATATTAAAATTATACCCAAAAATTTAAAATAAATATAATTTATGTAGATTTTTTGTAAATTAATTATTCTTCTTATTCGTGCCTATTATGCTTACTATTCGTGCTTGTTGTACAGGTGTTGTACCCAGACACATTATTTGTTAGTCGTATAGTGTCGCCTATTATGCTTACTATTCGTGCTTGTTGTACAGGTGTTGTACCCAGACACATTATTTGTTAGTCGTATAGTGTCATGTCGAACATGGTTATTAATCGTGTATGCGTACTCTTGTTGGCGGATCAGTGTCAACCCATTTTGATACTATACACAGATTTATATAATGAAATCTCTAAATGGCAAGTCAACTAACTTTATTAAATTAAAAATTAACAACGAAGCAAGGTCTTCAATGAAGAAAAACAGTTAACTTTATTACTGTCTGGATAAAAAAAAAAAGATAAAAAAAACTACCAGACGGGTGACCATATATATATATATATATATATATCAAGTTTAGACAAAATAAATGCACCTCACCCGTTAATTAGTGCCATTACCTATATAAAGGTCGGTACATCATCAAAAGTGCTATGAGGGACCTGATTTTGAATCGAGGACTGTTTAAGTGCTTTTTAATCAAAATCGAAAGAAATTATTTGCTTAATAATAAATTTTATTCATTAACGAATAAAAATCTTCGTTTAGGACCACATCATGACGCCAAACAAGGCCTAATGGAGACTTGTTTTCGTCTCTTAGTTTTTTATTTTCGTTTTTTTTATTATTTTTTTTTTTTTGGGGTCTATTTTCGTTATAAGTCATAACAAGAGGAATAATTAAGATAGCTCCTTCTAATGAAGGGCGGTTCGGAGTTTCTTCAACATTTTATTTCAACGTGAAAAAACTAAAATACATAATTGGTAAAATAAAAGAGAAACAGAAACAAAAGATAAAAATGAAAAAGAAATGCTAGTTATTTATAAATAAATATGTTTATTCTGAAAACATGGACAGTGACAATTCACGTGTATAAATGGAACTAGAAATAGAAATATGGTGACTAACTAGGAATCCCACTTGTAACAATCTTCATTTACAGGCATAAGTGGTGTTATTGCAATCACAAAAGCAGGGACCGGTACTCTTGACTGCCCAACAATTTTGATCATATTTGGCTGTTTTTTCGGTTATGGGATTCACCTAACGATGTCATGTTGCATCTGAATTTTGTAAAGTCATAGATCGCCAACATTGTCTTGACCTAAACTCGAACCAGGTGATGGGAGAGGAAGATTCTTGTTCCCCGGGTTCAATGGGAAACATATGCACGCTATGACTATGAAACCTAAGAAATGCATATGGTGCTTTTACCAATGAGTGTTGACATAGCATGCGTGGTGAGTGTACTAGAGAATAAGATGATACATAAGCAAAAATACTAGAAAGTCAATTAATAGGCACTACTCAAATTAAAAATATTACATGGATAAGGCATTGATTAAATAGTCAAACAAATACATGTATTATGATATATTCAGCAATGCGTATATGAACGATAATATTGTTTAACATATATCTTGTCAATAGTTAAATATCTATCATTTTCATATAATACATTGTTGGTTTATTGTGGTAATTTGATATTATTATTTAACTAATTATGCAATATATGCTTAACGAAGAACGTGAAATATGCAAAATATTCATTCATGTGGGATAAAAGAATAATCGCTAAATCTCAGTAATGAACAAGAAAATAAACAATAACGCAAAAGATCGTAAATATTTATGTTTCCATTCTTA
>JXTB01000163.1:493815-594625 GCA_002914805.1 Parasponia andersonii
ATATATATATATATATATATATATATATATATATATATATATATGCTTTGGATGCAAGGGTTAATGGTTCCTTTGGAAGAGACGAGGTGTTTAGATGGAGAAATAGTTACTAAAGGATCGCAAACCTTTCTTAATACCATGTTGAAGAACTAATGGAGGAATGAAAGATATGGAAGATTACTAGGTTGGTCTTTCCAAGACCCTCTTCCGTTCTTGTTCTGTCGCTAAATGGAAGGAAAAGGCCATATTTATAATGGCATGCGGCCTTGTTATATTTTATACATTTACAATATAATATTTACCACGATTTATATTTTTTATTATAAATTTGACTTATAGTATACATTTTAAAATATATACTAATTTTTAATGTAATTTTTATTCATAAAATATAGACCATGATATATTGGTATATATTTCATGTATAAAACAGCAGTGGCCTATATTTCTCAAAAAAAAAAACTATAAAAATAGGTATTTATGGAAATATGGTTTTAAAAATAGGTATTTATAAACTTTTTCCAAAAGCAATAGGATTCCTTCTCGTTTTGTAGCTAATCTTCACAAAGAATATGCCATCCCCATTTCTCTTTTTTATGATCAATTGAAGAGAAATTTGCACTTAGCGCCCATATTTAAATCTTATGTTCATAAAAACCTGTTTTTAATTTTTCATTCAAAAATACTCATTTTTTATGGTCCACATTTTTTATGCAAAATATAAGTGGTCTGCATTTACAATATAAATTTTATTTATGAGGTACACATTTCATGAGGAAAATATAAATAGTATACATTTACAAGCTAAATGTTTACTACAGTTTACATTTTTCATTATAAATTTGGCATATAGTATACATTTTAAAATGTGTGTCAATTTTAGTGTAATTTTTATTAATGAAATATAGACCACAGTACACATTTAATGCATGAAATATATACCATGTGTAAAATAGTGGTGGTCTATATCTTTCCAAAAAATGAGTATAAAAATGGTATTTATGAAACAGAAATAAAAACGGGTATTTATGAAAATATAGTTTTGAAAATGGGTATTTATCAACTTTTCCCAATCACCCTCGGCTCATTTGGGCCTCTTGATAGCCCGTTTATCCTTTCTTGGCCGAATCACTTCTTCAAGGCAATTGGATTATTGCTTTTATTTGGTAGCTAATGTACAAATCCCAAAGTATATTCCGCGCCTATTTCCTTCAAAACTTAGATATCAATTGTATTGCTTTATTCACTTTTTCAATTAAGTATATGTATGTACGTTCAGGTGCTTATGGCCTTCTATAATGACTTTCAAGAAAGCCTTTGGTTGTGAAGAATAGGAAATTTCACCATGTTCCTGATACCTTGTAGTGAAGGTGGAATGCTATTTTATTTACTCATTCCCTCATGTTCCTTTTCTCAATTTTTATATTTCTTTTATTAAAAAGACTTTGCATTTCTTGATCATTTAGGCGCTTGACAAAGGGCATCTTACATTAATGGTCTAGGTTTCACTAGTATATATGTGTCTCTTTTAGGCATTACTATACTCAATCTCTCCAAGTCACTTTCAATGATATTATTCCCATTTGTTATCCTAGATCCATCTCCAATCTAAGTGAACCCAAAACAATTCTTGTAACCGATATCATCATCTTTCTCAGATTTACAATCAACACCAAGCCACGTTGTTACACCAATGAAATTCGTTATCCGAACGACTCCTTTTTCCGCCAATGCTAATCGTACGATCTGATGCCTCACACATAGATATAACTTGTGAGACAAGTATTAGCATCACCATCTTTTCCACACCCCTTTTTTTTTAATTTTTTTCTTTTTCCTTTTTCTTTTCTTTTTTTTGATGTTAATTGGGTGGGAGGGTATGAAAAAAAAGAACTCGGAGGCCACGTCTATATACTTTCATTCATGCACATATATAATAATACATATAGAGTAAAAGTGATTTAGTTACACATTAAACTCTTATATCAATAGGATCATGAACGAATTTGAATAAATTTGTTAAATTCAAGCAATAAACTAATTAGAATATTGATGAAACGCTCTATTTTCGTATAATTTATCAATTAAATATCATGATTTCTGGTGCTAGTAATAAAGAAATTAATGCTGTAAAATCTCATTTTTTTTAGAGGGCAAAATAGTCTTTTGACCAAATTTAATTTTTTTAAAAAATGGATCTTTCTTTTCTTCTCTCTCTCCCCTCCGATATCTCACTCTCTCTGCTCTCTCTCTCTCTCATTCTCGTCTGCTCCCTCACCATTTCTCTCTCTCTTCCACTCGTTCTCTTTCTCTTCCTCCCTTTCTCTCTCTCCTCCGTCGCGCCCGCCGCCACACCCAGATGAGTGCACCGCCTAGCCGAGCTGACAGCCGAAGCTCCGAGGCACCGGACCGCTGTGTTACCGAGGGAGGGAGTGAAGCTTCACCGCTGCCATCGCTCGCTGGCGTGAATTCCGACGACGAAAAGCCGTGAAACCGGTGACATTCGAATCCTCTTGTCGTGGGCTTTCTCTAGGTGTATATATCACGATCCCATTTTGGCCAGATTAAAAGTTGCCATTTTTGTGTATTTTTGAGCTTGGGTTCGACTTTTGATCCGACCGTTAGATTTCGTTTTTGTTATCATTTTTAGAATGTACTCAGAAAATGGTGAAATTTGATATATATATATATATATATATATATATATTGACTATATTTAGTGATCGGCACGAAAAATCATATCTAACTGCTTAAATTTTGTCTCGTTTTATGTGATACCAGACCGGTGTCGGCTCAGACCTAAACTAGTCGAATCATAGGTCTAATCTAGCTATTTCAGGTGCTAGGAGTTCAGTAAAGAGGTTTGTTTGTTGATTCGAAGCTCCGTTGAAGAGTTGATTTTTCACAAGTGAGCGATCAAGGGCTTGGAATTAGTTCCCAACCCTCCGAGCGATCGTTCAACAGCACTTTGAGGACCCATTGATGTGATATTACTATTCTAGTGAAGTAGGGGTTCAATTACCAAGCTTTATACTTATTTTAATTTAAAATGTGCATTACGACCTATTTCTTGAAAATGTCGATTTTCATGGAATTCAATGGTTTGATTGGATATTAGATAAATTTGTGAACTATTGAGATATATTGGATTGTTCTGGGATTGGTTGTTATAATTTTTATACAGGTTTAAAATTTTAGTTTTGGAAAAATACAGCCGTTATACTACTCGATTTTCTGTAAATCCCAGAATAATACCAAATGAGTATTAAAACATGATTTCTTAAAATACTTGATGCATATTGATTACATACTCTATGACATGTTGTACCTACCATAGGATCACATACTTGAGTTCCATTTTAGTATCATAGTATTTAGATCGCTGGCGAGTTGCTGCAACGCTAAGTGAGAGACCTAGGCCCCTGCGCAGGATTTGCTGACACACCTCCCGGTAGTATCAGGATACTAGGTACCTCTGTTACAGAGGTATTATAAGACCATGATGGAAGAATGAGAGCTCATGTATATGTTTGTACTTGGCTGATTTATGATATGTACAATAATGAACATGATTGCTTATGATTTTGATTACTTTGCAAACTTATTTTATAAATGGATTTTGGAAAGGTGCTAACTATGCAGATTTGAAAAATTGTATTCATATCAAAAAGGGTAATTGAAATTCCTACTTAGAATGTGAATGCTCACCCCTTTCTTTCCCTTCTCAGGTGGTTTACAGTGCAACTTGGGCAACTCCAGGATGGAGTAATCTAAGGAGAATTTTATCCTAATTTTGTGGTTGGTGATTACTTAGATACTCATAGTGGACTTGTAATAATATTTAAGGCTCATATTTTGGATTTAGTCTGTATTATCTATAATGCCCACTGGTGATGATGATGTGATGCATATTAATATTTTATTACTATTATTAACAATTTATGTCTAGTGGTGATCACAAACTATGAGAATTTAAAATTTGAACTATTTTTGTAAACTATTGTCATCTTTTTATTATTTTATAAAATAAATTATGAATTTCCACTTGCGAAATTCATTTTCTGCCACTGGCCTGGAGTTTGGGTCATGACAAATGCTATATATATTAAATATCATGAAATGATTAACTTAACAATAACTAATCTCTAAAATAAACAATGGTTCAACTCTAAAATATACAATATTGGTTCAACATGAACATCCATCAATGTCATGAACATCCATCAATGTCATATAGACCATAAACCATAAAATATAGCATGATTCTTATGTTAGTCATTAAGTACATATATTGAAATAAGAAAAATAGATAGAGAATGTGTACTGGAATCTAGGATATATTAAGTGTTGGGTTATTGGCCTTCTAAATTTACAAAGAAATAAGTTTTCCTCAGTTTCTCTCTAGAAGAGAAGAAGAGAAGTTGTTAGAATGAATATTAGAAAACTGTATAATAGTTTTTAATCCCTTTAATACTTTGTATCTTACAGACCATACCCTTTATTAACTGTGTCTAATCCATTAGAGGTCCATCACTCATAATGGACTTGACACTGTGCTTTTATATATAATTTGCACGTACTATAAACTAATAGGAATATAAATATTTCATCATCCTAATTAATTACTTTAATTAGATCATTTATATTTTAGGCTCCTACATAAATAAAAGGCCCATGTACAAGATTTATTAAATATGTAAGCCCATATTAGCAAAAAACAATTCTAACCATCTCTCACTTAGACTATATATTTTAAGCTAAAATTTATATATAGTTACACTCAATTTGAGCTCATCTTTTGCTATCTATAACTAGAAATATCACTTTAATAATCTAATCCATTAATCGTATCAATATAGGATCAAAGCGGCCTTCATTACAACTATACATAATGAGACCCATCAAATGGTCATAATACCAGTACAATTAATGACATAGATCAAGTATAGATACGTAGCATAGTAATTGCATATAATATGATCTAAAATATGTCTATTCCTAACTGGTCCTAGATAGTTACTCAAAAGAGTCTATTAAATATTTTCAAAACTAAATGCTAAACTGCAACAGAAAGTCCTTAACTTAATTTCAGAGTTTTCAAATATAGATAATTAAACCATAAATTTTAATTTGATCAGATAAACATAAACATAAGATAACACGTCAATAACATATATATAAAGGTTCAAATAAAACTCCCACTAGACAGACATATCGTCAATATGGACTACTCATATATGATCAACATGCTCATGAAATACTTTGGATGGTAGGCCCTTAGTAAGTGGATGGTGGAGTTGATGCTACTGTGTTCAACCAATATTTGAAGACTCTGAACTCTTTTGTTGACAACCAGAAACTTGATATTAATGTGCTTTGACTTTGATGAGCTTCGGTTGTTTTTGGAATATAATTCTACAGCTTTATTTTCACAATTAATCCTTAATGGTCTCTCAACACCATTAACTATGTGCAACTCGGTGATAAAATTCCGTAGTCATATTCCTTAGTTAGATGCCTCATAACATACTATAAATCCCGCCTCTGTGGTAGAAGAAGCTATAAGTGTCTGTTTGACACTTTTTTGTGAAACACCTCCTCTAGCCATCATAAAGACATAGCCTAAAGTAGATCTTCTATTGTCTTGGCATCCAACAAAATTGGAGTCTAAATATACTATTATCTCCAAATGGTCGAATCTCTGATATATTAGCATATGATACTTAGTTCTCTATAGATATCATTTCTTTATTTCTTTCTTCTCCCGATCATTCTTTGGTCATTGGAGTAAGCTGAATTTGTCATTTTTTGCCATAGGTGTGTCTCGATGTGCACATCCTTTCATTCCATATCTATCAAGAACTTTATTAATATAGGCCTTTTGTAATAATCCTAATAATCCTTGAGATTGATCTCAATAAATTTCTATATCCAACACTAAAGATGCATTACCAAGGTCTTTCATTTCAAAGTGACTTGAAAGAAATCTTTTGGTTTCATGCAAGAGTCCTATATCATTGCTTGCTAAAAGAATATCATCTATATATAGCACCAGGAGAATAAACTTACTCTCACTAATCTTGAGGTATATGCACTAATCAAGAGTATTCTCCTTCGATACAAAAAAGATGATTATTTTATCAAATTTCTGATACCACTGTTGAGATACTTGTTTTAGACCATAAATGAACTTCTTAAGTTTGTATACAAGATGCTCTGAGTCTTTTGACTCAAAATTTTCTGGTTGCACCATGTATATCATTTTTTCAATGTCACCATTGAGAAATGTTATTTTAACATCCATTTGGTATAGCTCAAGATCATAATGAGCTAAAAGTGTCATGATTATTCCAAAAGAGTCTTTTGTAGAAACTAGTAAAAAAGACTCTTTGTAATCGATGTCTTCCTTTTGAGTTAAACTTTTGGCGACAAAGTGAGCCTTATATCTCTCAATATTGTCTTTCGAATTTATTTGGTTTTAAATACTTATTTGTAACCAATCAGTTTTGGTCCTTTAGGGAACTCTACGAGATCCCAAACACTATTGTCCTCCATAAACTTCATCTTATCTCCCATGGCTTCGAACTATTTCTCAGAGTTAGAGCATATTTTGACTTGACTAAAAGATGTTGGATCGTTTTTAATGTTATATCAAAATCATGCTCCTAAAGTTAGACAACATAATTATCAAAAATTGCATTTCTTCTTTCTTAGGTAGATCTCCTTATCAACAATTCTATTTGAGGTTGTTAAGATGTATTTTTAACCACTGGTGGTGGTGCCTCAACTTGATTAATATTAGAGGTAGCACAGGAGTGTCCAAATTTACTATAACATCTTGATTTACAACTTGAATAGCATCAGGAATGGTTACATGATCACTACTAGTAGCTATTGTAGTAATTATGGTAGGAATGTTAGCACATTCTTCCTCAAAGACTATCTCCCTAATTTCAGTACTCCCATTGTCCTCAATGAATTTGGTATTGCACATTTTGAAATGATCTGTTTGAGAGATCATAAAATTTGTATCCCGTAGATCTTTCTGAGCAGCCAACAAAATAAGAACTGATGGTTCTTGAGTCTAGTTTCTTCTCATTAAGCCTATAAAGCCTAGCTTTAGTTAGATAACCCCAAACATACAAATGCCTAATACTAGGTTTCTTTCATGTCCACATTCCATAAGAGGTATTTACCATTGCCTTACTTAATCTCAGTTAAGAATATAAACTGTAATTTTTAAAGCATCACTCCAAAGTGATTCTAGTAAAGAAGAATGACAAATCATACCTTTCACCGTATTCTTTAGGATTCGGTTTCATCTCTCATGTCACGTGCTCCATATGTGACCATCATCAGACCAAGTTTGTATGGTGAAACCCTGAGACACTAAGAGTTTGCCAAACAGATGGCTCTCTAATCCTTTGCATCTTTATTAAGACTCGTGAGAGGGATGAAAGGCAACTGAGGGCTCTATATTGCCAAGATGGCTTGGATCAAATCCGGATCCTATCCAATGCAAGGTAATCCAAGGGACCACTCATTATATTCTATAGAGGTACTAGATACGAATATTGAAAAAAAATTGTAAGAAAAATAGTCCCAACTTGAAATGGCAACTTGCAGCATTTCTGCTGCAAGCAATTCTCTCACCTTTTGTTCAAGACGTGGTGCTTTCACTGTGCTTGGAAGGATAACTCATTGTAGAGAAGACACATGTCATTATTTATACTCTTTTATTTGTTAGAATGTGAGTCTTTTGAGTAATTTTAATTTATCATTTTATTAAGATTTAGATCCATTTACTTCTTTTAGTTAATTTAGGTATTTGATTTAATTTAGTTAATTAAATTTAGTTTAATCTGAAACTTATTTTGTTTTAATTATTTGTTTTAGATTTTTACTGATTTAAGTTTAGCTTTAATATGATATGATTTATAATAGAAAAGGAAAATATCAGACGTGCGCGAGTAAGAAGGAAAGAGAAGTCGCATTTCTGGCCACCAAATCGATTTCATGTACCATCTGGGTGGCGCGTGCATATTACACCTTGGAACAGGCGAGTAGAGACCAGGGAGTCGTGGGACCCGCTGTCGTCAGAGGTGGCAGATTCCTGTGCCAGAGTCCTGGACCGTGTGCTTTGCAATCACCGTACACTCTTTTTCTTACATACTCTTAAGCCGCCATGCGAGCCCATTAATTTCAGCTTTTCTAACATCCAATCAAGAACAAGGAACATGCCGAGCTCGTTGTTTACAGCACACTAGATTATTCCGTACAGCGAGAAAGAGAAAGGAAAAGGAAGTGATAGAACGAGAGAGTAATCTGACCAATCTGATTGTTCCTTTGAAAATTTCGATACTTATTGAACTCTCCAAAATTAGCTATATAAAAGGCCAGAATGTGAGAAATAAGATAGACATTAATTTTGAGCGGAAAAATTCTAGAGAGAAGGAGATGAGTTTAAGGTTAAACTAAACTAGGTTTTAGAAATATTTTAATTGTGTAGTTTTTCTTTTTCTAGCTTTGATTTATTTAGAGCTCTTCAATCTTTATATATTTAGGTTGTTAAAACTCTTCAACATTTTTATTTTTATTTTTAATTCAAGTTATTATTTTTTAATTTTTCAGATAAATTCAAGTTATTATTAGTTTTTACGTGATTTAAACTAAATTATAATTATATTTATTTTGTGAGCAAATCTTTTACTGTGATATTACCATAATGATATATTGTCGATTTTAGATAATTATTAAGATAAATTACTTAGTTTTAGTTAGAAAAATTTTTCATATCAAATATTTTGAATTAATATTTATTCTTCAATTCTATATTTTCCTATTATATATTTAGGAGGTGAAACATATAATTGAGTAGTAAATAAAAATCAAAATTAATAACAATTAAACGAATAATTAAGTGAATCTTAAAATCTTATTTTTCTCATATTAGAATTTCAATTTCTATTTATAATTCTTTGTAATAATTTTAATTTTTCTGCTTAGACAGTTAATTATATATTTTATTTTTAATTTTTCTTATATCTTTATTGTTAATTTAAATTCTATAGACTCGACATTTTAATCGATATTGTGGTAGGAAGATCCATAAATATCGTCTCTTGTATTGCATAAACTTATGGTTTCATTCATGCTTTTTGTTTTTACTTACC
This sequence comes from Parasponia andersonii, assembly GCA_002914805.1. Taxonomy (NCBI): domain Eukaryota; kingdom Viridiplantae; phylum Streptophyta; class Magnoliopsida; order Rosales; family Cannabaceae; genus Trema; species Trema andersonii. The sequence continues at coordinate 502,989 of JXTB01000163.1, forward strand.
AGAAATGAGAATCCTGACATGTGAGGTTAACTGAGTCACATATCTCCTGCTGCCGCAACAATTATATTGCCCTTCTTTCTTTTCATCGCCCTTTCCACCACTCTGCTCTCTTTTAAGTAATTTGCACTCGGACTTTTTACGCCCTGGATTATTACAATTGTAACAATTAAGCATCAAAATGGCATGGAGATAAGTAAGGACATGTGTTGATAGCTGGAAAAATTAGCACCAACGGTTTGCCCGAATAGGCTAGACCTTTAAAAATAGATATATAATGAATGAGAACATTGCAATGTTGTCAGTCACAGTCAGTGTCAAAATGAAAACGCAATAAGGTTAATAGACTGTGCGGAGGCCCTTCTGCCAAAAGACGAACCCAAAAAACTTGCGACTAGGCAAACTGTCGTGTAATATATAGAAACCTTGTCAACTAAGGTCAAACAAAAAGGGGAGAGCCAAGAGAAATAGAACATTTTGGACATACATAGATTTACAATACTATTTTTCTAACCCCAAAACTCTATTAAAAAAATTGCTTGGGAAATTTGTTCCTATTTTTTTTGCTTTTTTGTTTTTTAGTGATCAGACAATTTTTTAAAGAAAAAGATCAAACATTTTCCAATTACATAATTATATAATTATATATGCAGTACAAATAAACAAAAATATGTGAAATATATAGGGGAAAAAAACATATTAAACTGAAGAAAGATTGGAAAGAGAAAATCTCAACAAATAATCTCTTTTTAAAAAAGAAAACATAGATAACATAAGATTGAGAGCTTAGAATGTGAAGTGCTATAAATAATTATTTTGTTTATTCTATTGATGGTTTAATTGTTGAAAACACTTTTGAATACTCTCACTTGTAGGAAATAGTTTGTTGTTGACATATTTCTCTTTTAAGGAAGTATGGTGTTGTTAATTAGAATATTACAAATTAATATCTTGCAAGCCAGATGAAACTGTGAACATAATAATTCTTTATAGGTTTCGCGGAATATTTGTATTTGAGTACATTCAATGCTAATATTCATCTTCTTATTAGGCTCTCTCTCTCTCTCTCTCTCTTTATTTATCTGTACCAAGAATTCTAAAGAGTGCTTTTTGAGTGGTGAGTTTATAGTGGTGGTTCTTGTAACACTACTCACTGAAGAGTCTTTCTAGGATGAACTTAAGCCACCAAAGTCAATCTTCGATTGGCGGTTTGATCGAGAACTCAACCAGCTCCACCGTTGCTTCCAACAAATCTAATCAAGCAAATATATTTATATGATGAAAACAAGAATGTAGAAATAAGAATACATAATTTTTCTTTGTTATATATATATATATATATATATGATTACCAAATCAGGCTAATCTGTTTACCACTAAGAATCCCACTTGTAGCAATCATTATTAAAGGTGCATGAGGCGTTTTTGCAATCGCACAAACAAGGGCCAGAACTCTTAAACACCCAGCAATTTTGATCATATTTGGCCGTTTTCGGGGTGTTTATTTCAAATGAATAGCGATTAGCACCTGCCCAGCCCGTGATGCATCTGTAGGCTTTATGCCCTGCGGAGGGTTTGAACTCGAAGCTGGCTAAGGGAGGAAGATACTTGCCACCGGTATCATCGTCACCAGTTTTACATTGAACCGTAATCGTTGTGTCTATGCCAACGAAATTAGTGATTCGAATAAGAGATACTGCCTCACACATAGATATTATTTGAGACACAAGTAGTAGCATCATCGTCATCTTTTTCAGACCCATTTTTTCCTTTCTTTTTTCTTTCAGTGTTTAATTGGGAGAGGAGCGAAGAAACAATTTTTAAGGAGGGGGACGTATGCCATTCGTTCATGCATATGTATATTTATAGTAATAATACGTAAATCTGCTAGGTCAACAATATGAACACGTACGTATTCTTTTTTTTTTTTTTTTGAGAGTTAAAGATTATCGGTTCACCTCCTATTCATTAGCATCACTTTAAATAGGTATTTGAACCATTATATTCTATCATAAATATATAGGATCTGTTACTTCAAAAAAATAATAATAAATAAATAAAAAGGATCGTGAGAAGTACTGATCATTTGAATAAATTTGATAAATTCAACCAATAAAGTAAATCAGAAAACTAATGAAATGCTTTATGTCACAATCCAAAATCCTAGACCGTGATTTTTTAGTAATTCTGAGTATAAATTAATATAAATAAAGAATTTTACAAAATTCGGAGAAAACCCAGTACTTTGATATTTCATTTTAGTCCTTGACTCATTAGAAATTCTATAAAAAGGGAACGCATTTTTAGTTTAATTTATTAAAAGAGATAGGCCAATTAAAATTTGATGAAACATAGTTAATTTGTACGAAAACTTGATTTGATAAAAACTTTAGCGTTGATTAAAATAAAGTTTCGTAAGTCTTTGAATCGGAAAGTCCAAAAATTGATTTACAGAATTAATCAAAATTTTCAAACACTTAAAACTTTTAAAATATGCTCCTTGGGAACTATAGGGTCCCCCATATATATATATACCAAATCCACAAATAGTAGTAAATACATCCTCATACATTCACTTAGTAGACTTAATGAACTTGGCTAAATAGTTAGACATGGAGAAAGAGTAAGACAAAGAAAAGTACCAACCCAAGGAGGAATAAGACCATGAGTCTAAGCCAAGTGACTTATTTAGCCATCGATACAACTGACTCAAATGAGTGATCACCTGAAAGGGGGGAGAAAGAGAAAGGGTGAGCTCGAAAGCTCAGTAGGAAAACTGTTATCTCAGTTAAAACATTTTTAGTGATGGAAGGCCCCTGCATGGTTAGTTTAATCCAAAACAACTTTGTAAAACCATATGTATATATATTCATAAAATATCCAAAATTGAGAGTCCATATGCACATACATATAAATAGAGGTATGGAAAATATAATATCCCAAAACTAATCAGTCCACAAACACATGACACAAATCCACTCATACCCATGAGTTCACCACCTCTCATCAATAGAAACCAGGGTGTTGGTACTACGTGTGCCATACAGCCTGCCTGACACCTAGTCCATAACCAGAGGGGACACTCTGTGTCGCCTACCAAATCTGGAGGGGCAACCGCATTACTTACGCCGGCCAAATGGGGAGGTAATCAGAAGAAATACCCTGCACGGGTTCACGGACTCTCACTGTCGATGGGGCCGTAGTGCCACACTGTAAAAATCACATGATGCTAACCTGGGACTCATGTGTGATCCTATGACACGTGTACTCTGAACTGATGTGTAAAAGTAGCCATGCAGTAAATTAAGTTCAAATGATGCTCTGATTTTTAATAAAATAATTCATTAAATTTTGTAGAAAAATGAGCAGCATAACGGCCCTATTTTAACATACCCAAAAATAACCTGCACTCAGAAAATTCCCAGAGCAATCTAATATATAAATCATACCATTCAATTCCTTCATAGATATTTAAAAGTTCTAAAATCATATTTGTTCTCATATATTGCAGAAAATAAGTTTTATTCAAAATAACGTAAAAGAGAGGTAACCAAATCTCTACCTCACTAGAATAGCGATACCACGCTATTAAATGCTCAAGGTGCCGTTGGACGATCACTCCGAGGGTCGGGAACTAATCCCACGCCCTCGATCACCCTCTTGAGAAAAACTAACTTCTCACCGGAGCTTCAATTCCACAAACGGACCTCTTCACTGAATTCCTAGCACCCAAAATAGCTAAGTTAGACATATGATTTGTCCAAGTCCGAACCCATACCGGACCGGTGGCATGCAAAATGAGGCAAAATCTCGACCGTCCGATCTCGATTTTCGTGTCGATCACCAAACAACACAATATATATATATATATATCAAACTTCTCCATTTTCCGAGTACATTCCAAAAATGATAACAAAAATGAAATTTAACAGTCGGATCGAAAATTAAAATTCAAAACTCAAAATACCCTAAAATGGCACCTTTCAATTCGGACAAAATGAGATCGTAAAATATATACTTTAACGATCCTTGCGACGATACGAACCCAACAAGCCCAAGAACGCGGCTTGAAACGGCCGGAATCGTCGCTAGTGATAAAAAATTCATTGGCTCTCTTCGCCCCTCGTCGACGTTCGGCGGCTCCGATGGCTACTCTGGGGGCGGTGGCTTATAGCTGGTGGCGAGCTGGAGCTACGTCAGTGGTTGGGCTGGCCGGACAGTGGCTGGCGACGGCTCAGCGGCTTCCTTTCTTTCAATAGCCGAGAGAATGAGAGAGAGCTGAGAAAGTAATCCGAAGGGGAAAACAGAAGAGAGAGAGAAAAATGATATATATACATATAATCTGATTTTTAAAAAAAAAAAATCTAGTCAAATGAAAAAAATTGGGGTTTTACACTTTATGTATATGTATATTTTATCGATTGAAGAACAGGATCTTGTGATAATAATTAAGAAAATGGTCTACACAGGTATATATAATGAAATCTCTAAATGGCAAGTCAACTACTGCATGCATATATATATATATATATATACGCGGTTGATTTTTCTTATAATCCTCATCATGATACAGTGCCTAATTTGTCTCCCAGTCTTTTCCTATTTTTTACGTCAATATGTACAGCTGTATATCTTTTTTTCCTTTTTGTTTAAAAGATCTAAAACAATCATATAATTAGCTAGCTTCTTTTTTTGTATTAGAGTAATATCTTAAAATAAATAACTCTGTATATTCGCAGATTAAATTTATTTCAGTTTCAATTTTACATATAAACAAAATATTACTTTAATTAAAATATTAATATTTGAATCCACACACTACAGTAAGAATTTTCAAAAATTAGAAAACAGAAGAAAATTACATATGGATCAACATCCAAAAAATTAATTAGAAGATTTTTGGGTCTAATAAAGTTATGGCTTTTTTCCCGAATCAGAGAAAAACTAGTAACTGAAGATTCAATGGGTTTTCCGGGTAACACTTCTTATTAATATCTTGAGTACCTTTCAATTGGACTTAGCTGGAAAATGGAGAATACAATTCACATAATTAAATCACTCTAAATTAATTATAACAAAATATGTTGTTAGAATAATAATTAGAAACGCTGGCTAGCCATTTGATTAAGTTTTTCATAAAATATATATGTATCTATATAAGCCAAGGTGTAGATTAAAAAGGTTCATTTGCTGAAATACATTATATTGAACATTTGAAGGAGTCGACACCGGAAAGTCTCCTTGTTTCAGTAAAAACAGATATAACATTACTCTACATTCATTAGTTTTTTTTAACGCGGAGCCACAACCTTGTATACCATCGAATTTAATCCGGTGGCTCATGTTTATACTATTATTCTACAATTCCCTTATTTTTGAATATACACACACATTATTTTTGAATATACACACAAAATAGACGTGACAATGTAGCATATTTTTTAACCATCTTGATGGTCACACCATGTAGCTATTTTTGTACGTCATCAAGATTAGTATAAATAAGAAGCCAATCTCAAATTCATCAAAAAAAAAAAAATTATCGAGTTTAGACAAAATAAATGCACCTCATCCGTCTGCTAAAAAATATGCACCTCACTCGTTAATTAGCTAGTGCCATTACCCCTATATAAAGGTCCTTGAATCATCGAAAGTGCTACGACGGAATTGGTACCTGATTTTTGAATCGAGGACTATATTAGTACACTTTAATCAAAATAGAAAAGAAATTGTATGCATAATATAATAAATTTTCTTCATTAACGAATCAAAAACTTCGTTTAGAACCACATCATGACGCCAGACACGGCCTAATGGAGACTTGTTTTCATCTCTTAGTTTTTTATTTTTATTTTATTTTACCGTTGGCGTCTATTTTCGTTATAACTCATAACTAGAGGAGTACTAAAGATAGCTCCTTCACCTTGTAGTGAACGGATCGGAGTTTTTGCAACTTTTTATTTCAACGTGAAAAAAACTAAAATACATAATTGGTAAAAATAAAAGAGAAACAGGAAAAAAAGAAAAAAAAAATGAAAAGAAAATGCTAGTTATTTATAAATAAATATATTTATTCTGAAAACATGGACACATGCATACACATAAGAGTCACATGTGTACATAAATAGAAATAGAAATAGAAATAGAAATAGAAATAAATATAAAAGTACGGTGACTAACTAGGGATCCCACTTGTAACAATCCTCATTAAACGCACAAGTGGCGTCATTACAATCACACAAGCAGGGACCGGTACTCTTGACTGCCCAACAATTTTGATCATATTTGGCCGTTTTTTGGTTGAATATTTCAAAAATATGGGACTCTCCTGGCCATGTCATGTTGCATTTGAATTTTGTGAAGTCAAAGATTGCCACCATTGTCTTGAACTTGAACTCGAACCAGGCCATGGGAGGAAGATTCTTCAAACCAATATCATCATCCTTTTCAGATTTGCAATCAACACCAAGCCGTGTTGTTATGCCAACAAAATTCGTGATCCGAACACGAGTCGTTTTCCCGCCAATGCCAATCATACGATCGGTTGCTTCACACATAGCTATCACTTGAGAGACAAGTATTAGCATCGCCATCATTCTTTTATTCACACCCATTTTTTCCCCCTTCTTTTTTTTTCCTTTTTTTTTTTTATGTTAATTGGGTGGGAAGGTAAGAAAAAATGATCTCCGAGGGCACGTATAAATACATTCATTCATGCACGTATATATAGTAATACATTTATTAAGAGTACTTAAAGTGACTTAGTTAACTCATTACATTCTTATGTCAATAGGATCATGAACGGATTTGAACAAATTTGGTAAATTTAACCAATAAACTAATTAGAATATTCATGAAACGCTCTATTTTCGTATCATTTAATCCATTAAAGAGCATGATTTCTCGTGATAGTAATGATGGAATCAATTATATATATATATATATATATAGTATCATAAAATCTCTATATGGCAAGTCAACTACAGTTCGTTCTTCGAGAGAGAAAAAAATGGACAACTACTGCATATATACGTGCATGAATATTTCTTATAACCCTCCTCGTTCTTTTTTTCGTTTTCTTCGTGAGTAGAACTATATATATATCTTTATTTCCTCTCCAGTTCGGTTGGATAATTGATCGATCTTATTCAATCAAATCCAGAGAGATTTGGATATTCAATTTAAATTGGATTGAAATTAGATACAAATGTTGAAAATTCAATGCTTCATTAATTGGATCGTATTTTGGATGCGAATCAGTGAAATCCAATAACAATCGATCCAGTATAATATAGATATATTTAAAGCATAATATTAGATAAATTACGAGTTAGTTTCCATTAGATTAGGATTAGCACGACTTTGCATCTCATTATACCTGATACTTGCCACGTTCAAGTATTATGACTTTACAAGTGTTACTCTTTTAACAATATTAACATAAATTTTCTAATAGATTGCCCTCTACAATACAATTAGAATTAGGGTAAATGGCACCATTTGTCCTACTACTAACTAGTTTGGCACATTGGTTCCTAATTTACTTTTTTTTTTTTTGGTAGTATTCAAAGTATCCAATATTTCTCTTTGTTAGCATTACTAGTCTTTTCGACATATTCTATTAAAATTCAATTAGAACTCATTTAAATGTGAGAAATTTTACACAATTAATTCCTATTATTTCAATTGTTTAGTAATTTATCCTTAGAAATTTTTTTTTGTCATTCATCTCTCCAATTAATGACATTACATTTGCCAATTTTTTGAAAAAAAAAAACGTAAACATTATCTAATTCTTGTCAAAATTATAAGACATCTCGTAAAATTAAAAAAAAAAAAAAACAATTATAGTGAAACCGTTTGGCCAAAAAAAATGAAAAATCTATAAAATCTCCAATCTTAACTATGTTACATTTTACATGTAAACAATTAGATATCTTTTCATAATAAGAATGGAGGAAAAACAAAAAAAAAAAAGGGGAGGGGGTCTATAAAAATTTTCAGGCTTAGCTATATTCTAACGGTACAAAAGTTTTCCTATTCAAATAAATTCTAACAGAATTTTGGATGAAATATACAAAAATGACTAACGATACTAACAAAAAGAAACATTATGTACTTGAATACCAAAAACAAAAGTATTAAAAAAAAAATTAGGAATCAATATACCAAACTGGTAAAACTTTTGGGATCGATGATGTTATTTATCCTTAAAATCATAACATATACACTAGGTGGCTCAATTGTTATATATCTTATTTTTGCTCCCCCATTTTCTAAAGTATAGACATCTCATGAAATTTTAAAAAAAGAAAATTTATTTTCCCACATCTTCTGAGTTTTCATTATTTTCAAAATTAGTCATTATAGAAATTTACTTTCTACTCACTTATTGTCTTTTCTTTTTAAGGGCGTTTGAAATTTTTTCTATTTAAGTTTTCCTTTTATCTTATTATTCTTCTTTTTTAAGCTTGTTTGATTTCGTTTTCTAGCTATTGTAATGTGTGTATATAATGAGAACTAATTCTTTCATCCCTCTTGCAATTCATCAAAGTTTACATCTCTTATCTATTAGGAGAATATATTAAACTCTCATGATAAAAAAGGGACTCGTCATAAATATTTTCAAAACTTAATTTCAATTGTCATATCATATATATAAAATTACTTGGATATCATATTCTCAAACAAAATCTAAAATACATTCTTCTTCAACAAACTCTAAACTACTTTTGCCATCACCATTGGTTCCGATTCTAACTCCGACGGCACCTCCGCTTGACTAAGGTCGAAAAATTTCGACTCTGATCGAACTTATCTTGCCGCCTTTCTTAGTTCTTCCAATCGATTTTCGACCAGCAAGCAGAAAATTTTGATCCGATAATTTTTGACCAGGGTCGAACCTCTATTCGACCATAGTCGAAGTTACTAGTCAAAACTTTTCAACTGGCATTCGACCACAGTCGAAAAAAATCAACCCCTGTCGAACATGGTCAGCTACCTTCTCGACGTCGTCTCTTTCACTTTTGACTTTTTTGACTTGATCGAAAATTCTCGACTAGAGTCGAGTCAAGGGAAATTTTAGAACTCTAAAATTTTTATTAAATGACACAGCAATAAAAGTTTTAATTTTGTAAATAATTTATAAGTTATCATTTTTTTCATCCTATGAAGGATGATTTAAAAGAGAGTCAAAATTGATAATACTCCTTATTTTTTTGGAACTACCGTTTTTTCCCTCTCCCATCCTCTTTCCAAATAAATTCCCTATAAAATTTTGAAATTTCAAAAAAAAAAATCATACACTTTCTAAATTTTTATCAAGTACAAATATTCTTATTAGTAAATATGTGATTCTTTCTTTTTCTTTTTTTTCCCCCTTAGAGAAACATAAGAACTTTATTCAGAATGAATTTATATAGTAAATTGGTGACCACACTAGAGCCACCTATCAAATGGAGAATAATGCGGACTCAGAGGACCAAAAAGCCAAAGTTGCAAGATCATGAGCCGGCCCATTAGAAGCCCTAGGGGGATTATAAACATCGAATTGGAAAAAACAAACTAAAATAAAAATAACATCTATAATGAATAGTGACCATTTCGGGAATATTAGTTTTCCAAATCTAAAAAACACAAAACAAAATTTTACAGTTGTAAGTGAGTAGAACACTACGATTCAAAAATACTCCTAGTTTCAGCTTTTACTCATACTAGCTAAAAGAGTTGGACTTGGAAATTATTATTATTATTATTATTATTATTATTATTATAGGTAAAAAAAATCGACCTTATTAGTAGTGTTAGGGGCTAAAATGACTTTTTAAAGAGGTATAAAAAAAAATAATAACTTTTCAATTGTTATTTTCGGGCTGGCCACCTGATTGAAAATACAAAGTTGCCCATCCCATGTCCATTCAATTGATTGTTCTCTTCTTCCTCAGACCAATTCCATCTCCCCATCTCAACCTGTCTCTTTCTCTACAACTTTCATGCTCAAATGTCTCTTTCTATAGCAATTGGTTTGCGTAAGATTCATTCTTTTGACACAAACCAAAATTATTCGCTTTAACAGTTACCACCCTCAACAATGGCACTTGTCCTTGATGGCCGTCGATGTTATCTTCCTCCAGCGAGCTCAAAAACGTGGCAGTTGTTCTCCCGAGCTTCCTCCATGAGTTGATGCCTGATGGTTGCGATTCTAAATCAGATCTGTTCGTCCAACAAGCGAGTCCACTACTTGGATCGCGATGTAGTAGTTGAAGCCGAAGGTTGCACGGATGTGGCAGATTTAGCTTCGTGGACGTTGACAAAGTGCATATTCTTCTAGTCGTCAAAAAGGGTTTCGAGAGTGGGTGACGAAGAATGTGATGCGTGGAAGAAGATTTTGTTGAAGAAGGATGAGTTGCTCGTTCGGAGTCGGAATTGTAGGCCGTATGCTTGGACTTTGGTCCGAGTCAAAAGACTTCACGTTTGCGGCTTTTTTGGTTGTATGAAAGTTTATTTTGTTAAATTATTGTCACTGTTAAGAGATTTAAGATATAAATTCTTGTACTTGAGTCAATTTCAGGGTTCTATAATTGTCACAAACTTTGTGCTTACTATAAGTCACAGATTTTGTAACTAGTCATAAACTCGGTCACGGGTTTGTTTTGTGTGCGTGTTTTCTCTCCTTTTTTTTTTTTGGGGGGGATTGTATTGTCAATTTGGTGCCATTGTGATAAAATTTAGGGTATAAGTCTTCATACTTGGGTTAACTTTTTGTTTTTTTAAGGTCAAAATTATAGCTCCAACTCTTGGTAACCAAAATATATTTATATATAGCTCCAAGTCCTTTAAAAAAAAATTGTTTTGCCATTCATCTGTTTAATGATGTATTGTTTTGAGTTAGTTTGTCAATTGGGTGCTATTGTGATTTGAGCTATGAAGATCCGGTATCTAGATAACATGATGAGTTTTATTTAGTGGTTACAAAATCTGCGACTACTAATGTAATTGTGACTCGGAGTTTGACTGTAACTTTAATGATGATTCTAAGCCATATTTGGCCGAGGCAAATGTATGACTTCACCATAGTTGACTACTTCACATTTTTCTCCTCCTCCATGTTCTGGAAAATGGACCTTTTAGAGAAAGAGAGAGAAAAAGAGTGAGTTTGGACGAGTGTAATTTATATGAAGAAAAGGGGGGGAAGGACGGAGTCAACGAAAAGTAGCCTAAAAAGCTAACAAATAGAAGAGTGTTATCTTAAAATGGAAATATTTTTCTTAGCAAACACTACTAGAAGAGTCATAAAATTGCTACTAAAAGAATCATTTTGAAAAATGCTACTAGGAAAGTCATTTGGTGGGAAAAAACTACTATTAGGGTACATTCCCTGTTAACCGTCGCTTTTATTCTTTATTCTTGCATAAAGGAATTGTCTTTCTTTGCTCCACAATATAACTTCTCAAGTCATGCTTTAAATTTACACCAAATGAACAAATGCTTCCCAAAAACAATTTTCCAAGAAGATCAGTGGCATGGCCGTTTGAAGCACTTTTCTTCGCGTTCATTTTCTTTGACCAAACATCTTTACTTTTTTCCTTGGCAACTAATTTCAGATGTGTAAAACTTCTCTTTGCGATAATTGCATTTACGCGACTAAAGAACATAAATTGTACAGAAATCTTAAAACCATAATAGTGTCAGCATGATCACCACACAGTTCTTGGCAAAAATTTCCACTCTTTTAATCCGCAACGGTGGAAAACCCACCTTCAAAGTTACAGATGTTCGTTGACAAGGATATGCTCAACTTCAGTAAGTAAATTTGTAACCCCCACCAATTTACAGACTTCTTTTTCCTTTTTTTTTCCTTTTCTTTTTTACTTCAAAAGATGAGAAATGGCACTGATGAAATGGAAAACGAGCAGGCACCTACACAATATTTCTATTTTATAACCAAAACGTCTATTTAAAGGACGAAAAGAAAGGGGGAAAAAAAACCAAAAAAGAAAAAATAGAATACTTCTTTTTTTTCACCTAAAGAGCATTTCCCATCAATCCCACCTGCAAATTCTCTTTTTCATCCTGAAACCGAATCTTTTTGCATCTATTCAAGTTTTTATAATATCTAACATCAGCCATTTTGCCATTACCACCTGAGACTCCCCACCTATTTAGCTGTATGCTTATGCTGTAAGACGATGAAAGGAAAAAAAGAAAAACCCTAATAGACCAAGGAAATGATCAGCGGTAAAGATTTCCTTACTGCTTTCAAAATATTAGCACTAATAGAAAATTGAACTGCAATAGCACCTGTAAAGAGAAGATGGATTGGATTGTTCAGCTAGTTCTCAAAGGTACTTTCCTGATGACTTCCAAATTCTTCCTTCTAGTGATATAATCATCACTGTAACATCGTCATGATACTTCCTCCTATCTCCTTGTGGAATGTCTAGTAAATCATGAAAATCCATTCCTGCAGGGGAAAAAAGTTCAAAATCAAGATGCAAAAGTCCCAATAAAATGAATTTAAGTACAAAGTCGACAAAATGAATCAAGTTACAATTGACCTGTGTCATTAAAAACAAAACTTGTCATGCCGAGGGGAGAAGACAACAAACCAAAGTAGTTACCCACAATGAGAAAATCAAACGGAAACAAAATAAAGAAAAGCTAAGACTTGTACATAAATTGTATTCCTCTCAAATGTCAAAACTCAAATCCTGTCTGCCTATTTAAAAAAACTGGAACGTTCTATACAACTTAGGGTGGTGCAACTGTAGCATCACTAACCAGATGGCTCCATGATCAAACTCTATTTAGTATAAACGACAAACCTACGCATGCAGTAGCATTATAATCACTCCTGAAAGAACAAACGGAAAAACACTTGTAGTTTTCCAAATCACAATGGATTAATATCACTAGAGAGGAGGGGAAAAGGTCCAGTAAACCTATTAAAGATATGAAACCTTTCATCTATCCTCGCCCACACTCTCTGTCGATACATGCAAACAATAAAATCAGACAGCTGCAGCAATCATCAACTTAGACAAAGCATCAAACGGCATTAAACACTGCAATAGAAGCTTTACTATCTGACATGTTATATTAGCATCAAAGTATGAGTATGAGGAGCTAGCAATGTAAATTATACGATACCGAGTCACAAAAACGGAAGAGCCAAACAATTTGGATAACTTCCTCATAAAGAAACAACCAACCAAATAATCTGGACAAGCACCAGAACTACAGAGAAAATTGCCATTTCTGTGCATGTACTTTATCTACCCAATTGAACAAGTATTTTGGGAAAAAATTTGCCATCTGCATCATGACTTCTTCCTATCAAATAGTAATTCTTGCAAACAACTAAACAATAAACGTAAGCACCATTAGCAAACAATCAGAATATAAGCAAACTGTACCAGCTTTCTTTGCTGCACGGTATAGAAGCTCCTCTATCAGGTGTTGTGCAGGGTCTCCATCAGGAAACTTCTCCATGAAATTCTCAACATGAGAAACCACTTCCTCATTGCTAAAATACTGATATAGACCATCTGATGAGAGGACTAAGAACTGATCTCTAGGACTGAGTTTATGGTGACAAAGAGAAGGTGAACAGGATATGTATGGTGCAGTACCGATATACTCATTCCGAAACATTTCCAATAATGCAGCATTCCACTTGGGCTGCATGAACATACACTGTGTTACTCCCAGACTTTATGTTCATGTAAACAATGTCGTTCTTCATGGTTTTTTTTTTTTTTTTTTTTAAAATGAGGCTTAACTAATGACCACCACTTACTACAAATTTAAAGGAAAATAACACACACACACTCTACCAAGATTTGAACCCTGACCCTCCCAAACTCACACACACATCCCTCAAGCCTTGGACCAACAGAGCTAACCCCAGTTGGCTTCGTTCTTCATAGTTATGTAAAGGATGGCAACTGAATATTGTCTTACATTTCATACAATGGAAGAATTGGAAGTTGCGAAATTAAAAGTTACTTTTACACATTAATTTCCCAGAGTTTCCAAAATAATAATCAACAGGCAAGTTTTGAATCACATAAACAATGTAGAGGTTGTTCACTTTAAAAGAACAAAGGACACAACCATCAGTTTAACCAACTTTATACTTGACAGTAGTAGTAATTTCAAGGACGCCGATCAGTTTGAGAGAACTTCACTTAACATGTCTCGATTGTTTCAAATTTTACACTTACCATTGCAGTTTTTTTAATCATTCAAAATATAAATAAAATTCTGTAATCTCATTTCAACACCCAGAAGATGATTCAATTTTCATCATTCAAGTCCGATTACACAACTATATTCGAACGACCCTGTATTTCATTTTATTTAATAGCAAAGCAAATTAAGATTTGTAAATCCAACAAGTATCAAGTTTATTTGGAGAACCTGTTTCAGAAATCCTGCCCCAAATGCTCTGGTAACCTTAAGTCGACCTTTCACTCTATCATTTACAATACAATGTTTGTCATCTGGGTGTTCATTCTTGATTCTTATGATTTCCTGCAAAATGTCAATTGAAATTCTAAGTGAACCTACTATATGCATTAGTAACATGACTACAAGGAGTATAAAGGAATATGTTTACCGGGGAACACTAGTAGACCCCAAAAAAGTTCATATAGCATAACATGCTAGTCATTTATGATAAAACAAAAATGAGTTTGTAAGTGCAGAAACTGTAGATCTTTTAGGTGGAAACATTGACGAACTCGAGATTTATTGTTGATAAAGAAGTCGCAGTAGCACGCCCATGGCCTTTTGTGAGGTTTCTAAAGGGATCCAAGCCTTTCGGATTGTTCTGGCTATGTTTGGTGATATAGTTGTGTTTTCTTTTCTTGAGGTGGGGGGAAGAAAGGACAAATGACAAAAAACACCATCCAAACTGTTCAACTGCATACGCCTCAACTCTACATCAAGAAGGAGACAGATAAAGGCAAAAAACACCCAGCAAAGATACTAAAAGTTTGTAAGGAAGCTTCCTCATAATATTCTGAATCATTTGAAAACAAATAAAGTGGCAAAGGTAACTATCACGAGAAAGGTAAGCAAAAGGAAGCTTCCTTAATTCTTCAGTATGGCCAAGAATACACACTACTGAAGTAGACAGAAGGGAGTCCAGCACTAACTTTGCATACGTCAACTAGAACAGTTGGCCTATTAGGGGACAAGTATCAAAAATAAAAAAGCGCTGAATGCAACTGACACCTCACCATTTATTACGTCCAATCATTTATTCCTCACTGCTTCTCTCTCAAAACAGGAAAAGATCTATAGGAAAGGGACAATCTATGTAGAGACATCTATTATGAGAGATCGTTCTCAAATAAATTCTCTGCAATGCAAATACAAGCTTGAACTTGCATAAGTGGGCCCACCACAGACAAGTATCAGGTAGGCATTAGTTTCTTCTTACTTCAGCCAGTCAGCATATTTAGGCAGCTCAAAAAATCATATTAACTGACATCCTTGAAAAAAGAAATAAACATATATATATATATATATATATATATAATCTGCCTTCTAATTTTGGTCCAAAACAATGTACTTCAAGCAGTCAATCTTGTTGAACAACTAGTCATTCATCATACAGAACCGAAGACCAGGGTACACGCGGTAAAAATGTCTAGCATTATGCTTCCAAATTCCAAGGAGCTGCAGAAGAACGAAGAATCAGGGAAAAAATAAAGTAATAGGTTGTCCTTTTGGAAAAACTTTGTCACGATGCAGTGTATTTGTCAGAAACGACAAATTCAAGGACTTTATCATCAAAGAAAACCTTTCCATCTCTCGCAAAATTGAACAGCAAAAAAATCTGAGTTCGTATCAAACCAGGTCAACCGATCAAAGCTTCTAAAAATAGCATGTGCCTGCGAGTTGAATTTCAGATTGAAGAAACTGACATCTACGAGAACCATTTCTCATGTTGCTTAATATCAATGAACATAGAAGACATGAGAAAATAAGAACTCAAACAACAATAAAGAACTACCCTTTGATACTATAAAGCTCCCACTTTTGATAGGATTAACTAAGGAATATCACAAAGCCAGTAATTTCTCCCAAGTTATTTCAGGAAAAGCTTCTAATGGCAAAATTCCATGTGTAAGTTGCAACACATTTGAAGCTAAGTTATGGAGCAGGTGAGGCATTATTACGGAATTTCTCTATTTACTTTTCCATTAAACCCATGTAGTAGCCCGTATCAAGTTCAAACAATTGGTTCATAAAGTAAACTGAGCTTAAAGCCAATTTCAAAAAGACCAATCTTTCGGCAACTAGATTCACTCTGGTAAAGCTAAACAAACAGTATTCCGAAGAACGATTTCTGCAATAACTGATCCAAGAAATTATAAAAACTAAAGCTTTCAAAATAAGAACGGAGAACTTACTTCTTCAATATTCGTGCCATGATCCGTGGACAGCTGCAATGCAGTCAATCTCATTTCCTGTGCGGGATTCTCGTTCTCCAGCTTCATTGCCCTTTCCCCTACAGCCAAAGACTCCTCAACTATACCCTCCGTGCTCGATCCATTGTCTCCTTGCCCTCTTGATTCCGTACTCGAACCAACTTCCTCCTGTACATACTGCGCAACTATAGCCCGACTGTCCCCAACATTCATTACATATACATCCTCATCCCTCATCAATACAACCAACAAACACGAACCCATCAAAGCAAGCTCCGGATTCGTATCAAGAACCTTATCCGTCATATCCAAATATGCTAGCTCAGTCACTTCAAGGGCCCTTGACAATGCCCTCAATACCAATTCGTGATCAACAGGACCCTCCTTCCGCTTTCGACCAGTCCGATTAGAGCTCTCCTCTACTCTATTCTCAACCTCATCAACCTTCTCTTTATCCTCTAAACCAAATCCCCACGGGAAAAGCTTCCTACCATGACCCTCCCTATGTTTCGATAACCCCTGTTTCAACTTTGACAACAATAACCACCGTCTACTTACCGCGGAGCCACCATTGCTGACGCTAAGCGCGTCGTCCACGGAGAATGCGAACCTCTGCGAACCAGAAAGATCAAGCCCATCTTCGGCATCATCCTCAGCCAGAAAATCGCAAAGCCGCCGCCTTCTATTCTCCGTTCTCTCCGTCCCCTCCGGTTGGAAGGTCACTTTCTTCGCCGAAAATCGATCAACAGGCAAAGGGCTTGAATCATCTCTAACCTCTGATGGGTTAGTTTGCTCAACGACCACCACATTCTCTGCAGCCACATTTGGTGGTGGGTTGCTGCTAGCTTCGTCAGCTTCGTCAACCTCCCAAAACAAGCCCTGCAGCTCATTGTAAACGGCACGGTAAAGATTACCCATAAGGAATTCCGGCGCATCAGGACCGTTAAACCCATCATAAATCCCAACAAACAGCCAGCCCTGCTCTTCCGATACCACCACATGTACACGATCCTCCCCGGCTTTCCCAAGTGCCCACTGAACATTACTCTCGTTCTTCACCTCAGACTCGTCTCCCATGGCGGAACTATCCTTACGGCCCACGAAATTAAGCACCGGAACCACCCAGGGCCGCTTCTTCTCCGAGAAGTTCCTGTAAAACGCCTTCCGAATCCCCGAAATGCCCTTCTTCCGCTTCTTCTTCGCATAGACGGTACCGAGAGGAGCCGAGAAATGGACCCGGCCATCCGGGCCGCCTGCCGCGTTGGCGTCTAGTGGGCCGGAGAGCGCGCCGCGCTCAATTGGGCCGGAGAGGAAGAACCCGCCCCGCTCCATTGGGCCGGAGGGCGGCTCCTCCCCTCTGGGCACCGGCTGAAGAGGCAGGGCACTGAACGACGACGTACTCTCGAACCCATTCACGATGCTCCCCCTCACTCCCCCACCACCTAGCGCGCTCTCAGTGGCATCGTCGTAAATATTGTCGAGCTGGAGGACAGTTCTGGGAGTAGAAGTGTTGGCGCTGACGGAGGCGCCGGAGATGGTCCTGAACCCGGTCTCGGGCGGTCCTCCGGGTCGGGTCCTCGAGGCGGGCCCGGATGAAGGCTGGGCCTCGTGGCGGGGCGAGAATCGGAGTGACTGGGAGGGGGAAACGAAGCGATCCGAGTGAGTGGGCGAGAGGAAGCGAGCTGAGCTCCGAACGTAGACGAAGGAGTGGCCTAGGGTTTCGTCCAAAGGCTCAGAGGCCGCGAAGATCAAGTCCTGAGGCGGCTGTTGCGGATGGTCCGGCTGGTTCGTCCGGTTCACCCGTGTGAAGCACGGGAAGACGGTTGAGAGTCCACCTCCCATCACATTTGATTCAACCACACCTCTCTCTCTCTCTCTCTCTCTCTCTCTCTCTCTCTCTCTCTCCAAACAACTGTTTGGCCACCAAGAAAATTTCAACTCGATTTTCCGGCAAAGTTCAAAGAAAGAAGCTCCCAAAATACAAATAAAAACAAAAAATAATAATAAAATATAATTTTTAAAAACGAAACAAAAGAGGAAGAGTGAGAGAGAAAAAGTCTGCCCCCGTTTTTTTTTTTCAAATTAAATTTATTTTGTTAAGTTGAATATCACTGACTCAAGTTTCTATAGAGAGGGAAAGAAAAAGACTTCTTTCTCTTTCTCTTTCTCTCTCTCAAAATTTTTTTTTTTTTTTCTGTTGGGTGCAGTTGTTGGCTCTTGGTTGACGGTTACACCTGGCGTTTAGCAGAGCTCAAGTGGGGTCCGTAGAAGGGAAATAGACCACGTCATCTGCCACGTATGTCATTCGTGGGGTCCATGGTTAGCCTGATGAGGACAGCGAAGGTTTGTGTAATGACCATTTTGGGGCTTCGTTTGAGATAAAATGACGGTTGAGTCCCTCACGTGTCAAGACTGAAGAGTGGGTGTGTGTATTTAAAAATGCGGTTTGGGAACCTGTGGTCAATGGTGGAAAACCGATGTCGGATAGAAGGACTGTCTGATGGGGGTGCTTCTGTCCTTTTCGTCGTTTGCATTGTGGGACTTTCGAGCCGGATCCCCAGCCCGGCGGCAAAATTTTTTTGTTAAATGACTATCTTGCCCCTGAGCACTTTAATTTTTATTTATTATATTAATTTAGAAAAACGGCTTTGACATGTCAAGTAACTATAATCTGTATCTGTTGAATTATAACGCTATACGGTAATACAATAAATGCAGATAGAATGAACCAGCGCAATAAAATGTAAGCGTTTTACTATAATAACTTCAACCATTGACCATCAGTTCAACTATGAATTAAATGCTCCTTAGTCCTTAATATGGTATCTCCCCTCTCATTCAAATTACTTATTCAACTTTCCATATTCTGTAAAATGGGCATCACTTATTACTTAACCAGGGTAACTTATAAGATTTCCATATTTGGTTTTTTTTTTTAAATAAAATAAAAAATAGAGCTTAATTAATAAGTTCCATTTATTACAAATTAAAAGAAAATATCTATTATTATTCAATCACTACTTTATCCAATTAGAGATAATAGGCTTTCACGCCTACTAAGTGACTCGAAAATAGGACTAATAACTTAGATAATAAGTGCTCTTATCACTTAAGCTAACTCATTTCGTCACATAAAAATTGGTATCCATATTTGGTTTTTTACTTCTACTAAAATCCACTAGCTCGAAAATAACGGGCCATGATGAAATTATTGGTGGTACTAGACATTATGAGTTATTTTGTTCAATTAGAAATTGATACTAATGTCCTTCCAACAAAATAAAGATTTACGAATCATCAAATAATAAGTTAAAGAATAATGCTACGTGTACTAATTTTTAATATCATTATGAATATATGTAAATTAGTTTCATTTAATTAATAAATATAATTAATTTATTTATAATAAGTTCTAACACTAATTAAATAATGTCAATTTATATACTACGTATTAAAATTTTGATAACAATTTTGATATACCTAACATCGTCCTAAGTTAAATGTCATATTATTTACTTTTAAAAAAATGGGATTATAATTGGTACACAACATTATTATCACTGCATAAACTTATGTGTTATAACTCAACCGATCACGAGCACTCATATAGGTTCTCAATTATTTACAAAAAACCGTATATTTGCATAAACTTATGTGTTATAACTCAACCAATCACGAGCACTTATAGGTTCTCAATTATTTACAAAAAACCGTATATTTTCTTCTTCTTCGTTCTTCTATTATTTCTATTTTTTATCTCCCTGAAATCCAAATGAACTCTTGTGTGGTAGGTTTATATATATATATATATAGGTTGCCAATCCAATAGGTATTTTTTTTTTTTACTTATGGATAAGTATTTTTTTTTAGCCGTTGGATCACTATCTAATGGTGATCCAATAGCTATAATAAAGTGTATAAAAAAACGTGCATCATTAATACTCTTTCTCTCTCTTACTTTTTATAATAAAAAAATATATATACTAAATTTTCATTGGCCAAATTGATACCTATGCATAGGTAAAAAAAAAAAATACCTACTGGATTGGTGCCCATATATATATATATATATTTATATTTATATATATATATATATATTCTTTTAAAAAAATAGAATTAAATTCCATCTGAGAATGTTAACTTACTTAGCCTCTTTTGTTTTATACATTAAAAGTAGAGAATATCCATGACTTGGAATCCAATTTCCTTTTTCATTCTCCAATTGGCAATATTTGTTTACTTACATAAGCAGTCACTTGTTATTTTATTCTTATCCTTTTAAGCATCACAAGAGAATTTAATAATAAATACAACTATTACTACGTTTGAATTTGGATTTTTTTTGGTCTATTTAATCATCAGCATAATCCAACAAATATTTCAGATATCAATTTTTATTTTATTTGTTTATATGTAAAGGGATTTTAGGACCAACTAACCCATTTTTTCCTTACCCACTAAATTTGGGATGGTGCCAAACGTACTGAAACTTCTCAATCCTACTCCAAGTTTTAAAATAAATAATTAAATATAAAATCATAGGCTTTCATAACTTACTACTAGATCATGAAATTAGTACATGGCTAAGAGATGTTGTGTGATTTCTTCACTCTTCTAATAAATTGTATTTATTTTATTATTTTTTTTTAACTAAGATAAGAAAAGGTAACTAATATGTTCTATTGAAACTGAGTACCGGTAAAACATAACTTACATAAACTAAGGAGAGTATGTATGTATACTATGTGGGATGATATTCTAGCATCAAGTCAAGATAATATGTTAAATCAGAGTAGATGTCCCTTTCATAATCTAAATCTAAACATAGCAGTTGCAAATAAGTGTTGTACCTTTATTGTGTATAAGACTTATGCTAATGCTCAACTTCAAATTTAATGAAAATATTCTATTGCTGATGTTGGCAATATAAAATTAATTAAGAGGCTATTCAACGTTGATTAGTTGCTTCTAAATTCAACCTATAGCAATGTTGAGTTAGTGGAAATCATTTCAAATTGGAAAAATCTACCAGGAAATGTCTCACAAGCTGTCTTAATTGGCAACCAATAAAAACACCATTTTATTTAGTTTGACACTCGTCTCCATGTGTACCATTACCGAGTTCGATACACTATTTGCATGTTGTCTCACACTAAAAATATTAAAAGTTTGTTGATTATACTAATGATAAGAATATGACCAATATTATTACCAATGATTTTTTAAAGGAAAAATATTTGATATGACCATTAAAAAAAGGAAAATTTGATATGAAAAAAGAAATTTTTTTTAAAAAAAAAAGGGAAATTTTGATATGAGATATTCACGAGCATTTTAGTCATTTCATAAAGTCAAAAAATGGGCCACAAACTCCCCGGATGGACACAAAGACGATTCTGACTTTGACAAAACCCAAACCCAAAACAAATCAAATATATCTCATTCCTGCCCCTCATGGATCCTGGTTGGGAGGGGCATCTTTTTCAAGCAACACCAAAATCTGCCATCTCATACGACAAATAATAAATTTAATGAAATGACCATTATGACCTTAATCTCATTAGTCAATGGTGGGGAAGGGCTCAAATTCCTCCTCAACATGTTAATAACTATAAAAAATATTTTTATTTTGCTTCGGTTAAACAATTATGTTTGGTTTAGTTTGCGAAGTTGTAATGGGATCCCTTTTTTCTTTTCGAATTTATTATTTTTTCAAAGTGGAGCTTCAATTAATAATTAAAACAGAATAGATAGTTTATTGTAATTGTTTTGAAAAAAAAAAGAGAGAGAGAGAGAGAGGAGAGAGAGAATGAGTGTGTGTGGAGTGGAATTTTGCATGTGAAGGCGGGAAGTTGTGGATCTATTTTTTTTTTTCTCTTTCTCTATATAAAAGGTCTCTGTAAAGTCAAAAAGTTGGTTTTTAGTGCGAAATCTTGGAAATAAAAGACAACGTAGAGTATGTATTGTCACGCTGCTCGTGTGTATGTCCACATTCTCCCCCCTTATAACATATTTTGTACTGTATAGTATCTATATATTATAGGAAACTCCTATATGTACACCTTATGATTATCCAAAAGTGCTAGTAGATGTTACTTTTAGGTTTGTAAACTTGAGTATTTTTTTTTCATTTAGGGCTATAGCGGTTCTAGATTTTGGCTCACATGGCTAATTTATAATAAGCCAGGTTAGCTGTATATGGGTTAAATCGATTCTGATTAAATCGATTCTGATATCAAGTATAAAATCAATTATATTCCTCTAAATAAGTTATTTGAAAGCTAGCCCTCTGGATTCCTAAAACTATTACTGAACATACACAAAATTCGTGTGTTAGAATTGTGACATTATAGATGGTTTGCCAAAAGTGAATATTATTTTCATACAAATTATTATGATAAGTAGACTATCATTCTCTATTCTATTTTTTTCGGTACCATTTATGTGGCATGTAAGGTGTTTTTATTCGATCATTAAACAAAATATTTATTCAATTATTAAACTATATTAAATATATATTTGTAGCAAGTTCTAATTCACTTTTTAAACTATTACACATACATACCTCATTATTAGTTTAATAAGAATCCAAATTATATGCCCATTTTGGTATCCCAATTAGATGTGTCAATATGAGCGTGTCGGCTTAACCCTGCCAATGACATGCTTGAGGGAATGAGTAGGCTGGGCCAGTCTATAAAAAATATAAAAAAAGGCTCAATCTGTGCCCGTTGGCCGGTCAGACTTTTTAGTATATCAAGACCGGGTTAGACTGGCCATCCCAACCTACTCTTAGCCTTCTTTTTACTACTATTTAATTAGTTTTTACAACTTTTTTAACATATTGAGTTTAAACTGTAAATTAATTGAAATTAAAAATATGATATTCTAATAAATTTTCTATTAATTTAATTGTAAACTACTACAAATTATAAACTAATAAACTATATCTTAATTGTAAATAATTATAATTGAATTGAAATTAAAAACAAAGTATTGTAGGACTACTAATTAGTAACTAAAAACTACTAACTATTATACAAATATTAGTAATAATAATAAACAACTGAATATATTACAAATTAAAAATATATATATATATAGTAAACTTTCTTCTAGCTTAATTATAAACTACTACAAATTATAAACTAATGAATTACTATTTTAATTATAAACAATTACAATTGAATTAAAATTAAAAATAAAATATTGTAGAACTATTAACTAATAACTACAAAATGCTAATTATTTTGCAGCATATTAGTAATAATAGTAAACAACTAAAAATATTATAAATTAAAAATATATAATAAACTTTCAACTAAGCCCGCAGCCCTAGGGTCAGGTCTAATCCCAATTTATGTCTAACCAATGAATTAATGTCTCGTAATATTAAAAAAAATAAGCATGTTATAAAATAATTAGGAGTTTTAATTTTTAAACAATGTGGCGTTGATTTATTAGTTGAACTTGCATTGTGCTACTAAAATTAGAGATAGGCTTTGTAAGGGATACTCAGTATCATTCTTCATTTATGAGTTATAATTTTCTTATCTATTCATGATAGAGATTTGTATCTTACCAATTGATAGATGGAAAATGTGAGATATGCGAAAAGTTTTACATAAAATAAACTGTGATATAATCCGATATTCAAAAATTTAGTTAATGACATTTCTACATTAAATAATCAAAAATGAAATAGTATAATAGTCTTAACTAATTCACCTTTTCAAAAAAAAAAAAAACTAAAAAGGCGACTAATTCACCATAAAGTATTCGACCAATGAACATTACATGTAGTTTCTTCAATAATCACGCGTCATTAGTTAATAGATAGAAACTTGCTATGGAGAGTTTTATTTGTTCTTGTGCTTCTCCAAATGTCTAATAATAGTATGAAGATACTTTCATTTTTTTTTTGAAAGGAAAAATACTTTCATTTGAAAGCAACCTTCAAATGTATATCGTATGTACTATAATACGAGTTTCCGGACATAACAATAATTTTATGAATTTTGAACTTCTAGTAGTTTTCACAAATGTGTTGCGAGCAGTGTAATATATCATTCAAATCGTGGTTACTAATAGTAATTCTACAATTATTTTATAAATCTTAGTATCTTACACTTCACCAGTTGAATCTTACACCGAATAAAATAATAAAAAATCACAAAAATATCATTTAAGATAATGTGAAATGCTCAATTTATCGCTCTGGTTTCATAAATAAAAAAAAGTATGTAGCTCTTGTATTAATAAATTCATACAAATTTCACTTCTAGGTGTAATTTGAAGAAAATTTACCTACTAAAGACAAAACTACCCTTACTCTAAATCTCTTTTTTTTTTTTCAGTGCACTTTACTCTAAATTCCTAACCAAAAAAATACAATGCAAAATATATATATATATATATATATATGATGGATGAAAGAGGGGAAAAAAAAAAGGAAAAAGAATAAGGCTAAGAAGATTTAATGGAAAAAAAAAATTACACAATTTATTACACACACAATTAAGTTTTTTCAGTTACTTTTTGTTGGGTACGGGTATAGGTTGTTTTCATAAAAAATAATAATAATAAAATAGAAAAAACTTAATTGTGAGGAGTGTAATTTGTGTCAATTTGTTAATTCAAATATATATTTTTATTTATAAAATAAAAAATAAAAGTATTGCACCTTATTTAAGAGGAAATTTTGTAATTTTTCTATTAATTATCACATCTTTTGATTATGGATGGTATAGGTTGTTTTCATAAAAAATAATAATAAAAAAAATAGAAAAAACTTAATTGTGAGGAGTGTAATTTGTGTCAATTTGTTAATTCAAACATATATTTTTATTTATAAAATAAAAAATAAATAAAAAATAAAAGTATTGCACTTTATTTAAGAGGATATTTTGTAATTTTTCTATTAATTATCACATCTTTTGATTATGGATGTCAATATCACATTGTGGGCCGATACACCGCCGTGGTCCGGTCCATGGTTTTTCACCCATATAAGCAAATAGGGCAAGGTCCCTATTTAAAATTTAGGTCTGGTGTAGCTGAATTGGGATTGAATGCCCTAATTGTAAATAAATATAAATAATTTTTAAACAAAGTGGGTTAAATGGTACAATCTAGAATCTCGGTCTCAGTTTCGAGTTATATTAGAGTATACTTGAAAGCCTATTATCCCTAATAAGGTGGGGTGGAGAGTGAATAGTATTAAGTATTTTCATTTAATTTATAATAAGTAGAATTCGTTAGTTAAGTCTCATTTTTTTTAAAAAAAAATATAAGTAATTTTTGTTTATATACATGTTCTTTACATACTAATACTAAGTGACTTGTAATTAAAAGGAGAAAAAAAAATACATATCCATCATTACGATTTACCGTTTCTATTTTCCATCTAGTTATGCTTAATATAATAATGTATAGACATGCATGTGATTTGGGTTTTTAATTGATTAAACCAACAATAAGCTCCCTTATTTATTTAGAAGTTTAGACTTCTAAAGGATTTAGGACAAAAGAAGAATTTTTAACAAACTCAATGTGATACTTTCTAAATAGGGAGTCTAATACCCTATCAGAACACATAACTTATCGGAGATTTCCCGAAATTATACTGTAACTAATTAAACAGTGAACAATATAGAGATAATACATGAAAATAATGGTAGGAACGGGATGGTAGATACCAATCTAACTTGATCCGGCTACCCCGTTTACACTTTACATCTCTACTTTTGATAGTTACAACCGAACAAAGAGAAAAGTTATATCATCGGCATTTTTCTTTTAGATAAATTATTGCACTATACTGAAGTTAGGTCAGCAATAATATCAATTACTACCAATGTTTATTAGCCGTGTGAAATTCTACAACGGAAGCTTCCCAAGTCGGACTTATATATGCATAGAATTTAAGCTAAATAGTAACGGAGAAACGTACTTCAGTTTAGTTGGTTGATTCGTGGAGGATTTAATGAATTACTTTCCAATTAATCCAAAAATTTAAAAATAAAAATAAAAAAAAAAAAAGAAAAAGAAAACCTCCAAGAGGTGATTAAAAAAAAAACTCATAATTACTTCCTTACGAGATAAAAATTCTTTTGGTGAAAAAAAAATCTTCTTATTAAATTTTCAATAAAAGGAAAATTATGATACAAAAATTAAATTAAAGAGAAATAATAATGAATAATTGACTAAATCACTATTGTATCTTAGTAATCAAAATTGAAGAAAACCTATATTACTACTTAATTAGTAGTATGCTAAAAGAGGGTCTACATCGGTATTAGCTGCCAAATAAAACCAAATATAGAAGATGATCATATCTTCTACTATATTCTAATGATGAAAGTAAACAAACAAAAATGAGTCAAGAGTCATCATTGAATAATATTGCAATGTTAGAATATGTCCAAGTTTTATCTTTTGAAGTGATTACTATAGGTAGCTAGCCCTTCTTTATAAACTGATAATTACAAACATTTTTAAATAAATAATTAGGTTTTCAATGAAGTTATTATTATACTTCCAATTCTCATAATCAATTATTTTAATATTCCCTTTCGCGCGGTTGCCAATTTGTATCTTATATTAAGTCAACTGCTTAACAAGTTATTTGTCTGGTTTAATATAATCTTGTTAAAATAAAAACATAATAGTAAATGACTAATGAGTACAATCTATGTATATTTAACAAGTTGATGAACATAATTAATCCATGTGACATTTTAATTAAAACAAGCTGTGTTCGTATTAAATTATAGTAATATGACCAACTATGCTACATTAACTTTGAAATTTATGTAAATAAATATTCATATATTCTTGTGCTATTAATTATTTAATATTTTTGCGTATGCAATCCCTCTTCGTACGTACCTATCCATTATTTACATTAAGCATTAGGAAACAAATATTGTATTTAAGGTCTAATTGGAGATTCCTATTTAATATTAAAATAGGTAGTAGGTTATTTGTCCGTGACCCACTGATTAGCTCTTCAGTAGCTAAATAATTGATGACGAAATTATCACAAAAAGCAATCTAAATATTTTCTCAATTTTTGACGAAATTTCTAGTACTCCCCATCAGACAATAATCCCCTAAAATCATATTCTTTAACTCAAATGTTCCTTCGAACTTAAAAACTTCATAAGTCTTTTGAGATTTGCATTTTTCACCAATTGTCATGAAAATCTTATGCCTTTTTCAGTTATTCTCATGTATCCTTGATTTTCAGAGTGATCTTTTACTTTTTATAATTAAAAAAAAAATTAATCCGTTAGGGTTTTTCAGATATTTTAAAAACCACAATTTTAAGTTGAAAATTAAGGAAAAAAAAGAATACAAAATAGAATACTATAGTTTTACGGTAACTTTTTTCTAGTATAAATGATAAGTCATTGTTTTGTTTTTTTTGTTTTCCTTCTCTTGTTTTGTTTTAATTTTTTTGTTGGTTTTTTATTATAATTTTCACATAAAAGAAAACAAACGTCAGAATTAACATCGACAAGATAAGAGATAAGATCAAGAGAAATGAAGCAATTTTAGCAATAATGACGTATGATTAGGGATGTCAATTTCATTGTTTGTCATATTGTACTGGATCAAATAAGATAAATTTTCACTGATAAAGCTCTTACCATGTGGCAGAGAGATTCTTTATATAAGATTTAGGCAAAATAGGCTTAAAATTGAGTATCGATATACATAATTAATTATATACTAATATAATTTATGATTTATAATTCCCACCATCACTTTCTTTATAATTTCCTTGATCGTATCTTCTTGTCTCTCATTTTCACTATTGCATCTTATTTTCAGTTTTTAGAACCACCACTTCTCAATCCAAAAGTCAACAATGTTATATGAGAAGATTAATAGTAACATAACTCACGGTGAATTTAAGCTAAAATTAAAGTTTTCAAAGGATTTAGTTCCACATTTTTTTCTTCTTTTGATGTATTTAAGATTTATATGAGTTTTTTTTTTAATAGATTTAAGTTGATGATTCGACATAAAGACCTTAATAAAAGGATAATAAAACCATTTTCCAAAAAGTATGTTTTGAAAATGTTAAGTAACAATTTGAATGATGAATGATATGAGAAAGTTTTAGTAAAAATAATGATGAAAATGGAGATTATAAACGAAATTCGATCCCCAACCCCAACCCCAACCCCAACCCGCCCTATTGACGTCTCTAGCATGATACAATCATATGATCCCTAACATGATCATAAGCATCTAACCCGAACTAAGGCGAGTTAAGTTAACAAAAATCACGCGCCTCACGGTCGTTTACATGGGTCATGTTCAATTCTTGTAATTTGTATAGTCCGTGGTACAGTTGTGGCCGAACAAATCAATTATATATCCAACGGATTTTCATTTTTATTTCTTTATAAAAATAAGAAAAACAAAAATTGAAAGCAAATGTGGAATGTGGAACCCACCCATGACTCAGTTGGTCAACGACTGATGACGAATTCCTGATATGTGGGGTCCACTCTTTGCGACTGGGACCTTTAGGACGATGTCATCTCTGTCGGATTTTCTTTATTTAATAACTAAATAATATTCTAAAGATGCGTCTTATTTATTTTTATTTTTTGGTCTATTTTGTTTACATTTGACATTTCTATGACTTTCCATTGTTTCAAAAAAAAAAAAAACTAATAAATAGAAGTTTATATTTAAAAATAATAAAATAATTAAATCGGAGCTAAGAAGTGTCCACTTGTGGTTATTTTTTGTAGCAAAAGACCTTCTTTTTCTTTTGCTAGATGTGGTGGGTGTTTTTCATTTTTTTTTTATTTTTAATAAGTTGAATAACAATGAAAAAGAAGTTAAGCCACTAATGATGAAAAAGAAAATCTTTGGCCTTTTACTAGTATTATTCCTCCATTATCAATATGGAATAAACTCTAACTCGCTCAATAAGTTGACCACGTAATTTAGTGTAATAGATAAATGAGCCTTAATCTTTTTAGTATAGATTTTCATTACGATGAAAAAAAAAATTACAAGAAATTTCACACTTTACTTGTTACAAAATTATGTGAATTCTCTTTAATCTCATTTATTCAAAATTAACTTAAAAATCTAACATTCATGATAATATTTAACTTCACACATCTAATAATAAGAACTTATGAGTTGATGCTAAAACTCAATTGATCCGTCAAAAATTGTTAATTCTAATCACTAATTTAGTAAATTGTAGCTTATGGTCCAGCTATACTGGGCTAAAATAAACATATCTATGAAAACATTTTACTATCAAATAAAAGGACAAGAAGTTATAATATTTAAATTATCATGTCTTCCAAATAAGCTCTAGCTTCTATGTTTGTTTTTATGATATATTATGCATTTTCACAACAATTTTTTGTCTTATAAATCTCCCATATACAATTTAAGTTAAATTTACTTGTCACTATGTTGTTTTGATGTTCACAATGCTTTTAGAGAAATCATATATCATGAGACAAAAGTCCTCTTAGGTGCAGCATCTGTTAGTGTCTTTTTTTTTTTTTTTTTTTAAGTGTTTAACCGTTAGTGGTTAGTAGTGGTTAGTATGAGAGGAGAGTGGGGGTGGGGATTAAACCCCCACCTCTTATTTCTTGGAGAAATCTTGGTCACAAGTGTTAAGCAGCTCATTGTGTAAAAATTAGTGTCTCATCTTAACCTAAAACTTCCGAAGGCATGATGCGAAGTGTTGATAAACTAATTAGGGGCACTAATTCCAAATATTTATTGGTTAAAAAAAATTAATTGCTGAAAATTGATGGAATAGTGTCCTAGGAATATGGAAACTCCAAAGATTTCAGATTTAAATTCAAAAATCACTAATAATCGAGAACTAACAAGTACAATTTACCTGATTGTTCTCTTTACGAACGAGAAGAAATCTCCTTAATTTAACTAATGAAGTTATGAATGCAATGACTTTATTCTGTTAATGTTTGTCAATTCCTTTCCGGAGGCAAAATGACAATTATTTTTCTTTATGGTTTGAACATGGTTTATTTAACTTTAATATATAGTGCTCATCTGAACAAAATGGACCGCGAACATTTTTAAACTATATAACTTCAAACACGGCAACTAATTAAGCAGCACAAAATATAATTTAATTTACCCTAAGAAAAACAAAATATTATTTGATGTTTCGTTATTAAAAAATAAAAGAAAAATAGAAAACAGTGGTCACTGTTAAAAGTAAGAGTTATATAATACAAGAAGAAATTAATTATATACCATTATAATATAGTTTAATTTTGAGGTGCGGAAATTTTTTTTTTGGAGTTAATCGGTGAACATGGGGTGAAGTGCAATTTATGCATGCATATATTTTTTAAAATAAGATAATTTATTAATAATTTTATAAAATTGGGTTTTCCGAGATACAAACTGAAAAAAAAAAAAAGAAAAAAAGAAGCATTGATATTTGGTACTGACAAATGGTTGACTTAGTTTTATGTTTACGTGCCGTCAAGGTTTGGCAGAGCAACTACCTCTCCTTTCCCACTTCGAATTCAACCCCGTGGTTTTGAAATGCTACAGTGTTCATTTTCAATTTCTCATTCTTCAGACCTGGAGACCGCAATTTTTTTTCTTTAATTTTTTAAAATGGTATATGATATTAAAATGTTTTTTTTTTTTTTTTGATTTTTTTGGTTTCAATGCTTAGTGTTAAGAACGGAGGCAAATCTTCTGTCTCCAATCTCTGTCCTCTCAATCAAAAATTGCCACATCACAAAAATTTTAAAACTCTAAACTAACGGATGGAGACACTATTTAATGTTATTTTTGGCAACTAAAAACACCAGAATACTCAGATCCTTCAAAATCTTTCAAGCCCCTTTACATGGTGGGTAAGACCTAAGTTTTCTTATGTCAGCTAAAGATTTTTGTGGCTTATCAAGCGGGAAAAAATGAGGTTATGGGCAATTGATGAAAGAAAAGGAGAAACAAATGAGTTATCATTGTTTTCCTAGAAAAAAATGAACAAGGATGAGATTCAAAACCTCAAAAATTATAATATGCATAACAGAGTTGGAATTGTTCTCTATAATATGCATAACAAATCTAGGTCTTTGATTTTGAATAAACCCAAATATTTTTGTGCAAATACATATTAAATCAATTAAACAAGATGTACAATAAAAATGAGAGATCGTAAGAAATCTGGATTCAAATGTGAAGTTTATACTGATTTAATTTGGGATGTACCAAAACACAGTAAATTAAGAGAAGATTTTACATTAAAGAAAATAGAAATAATAAGTTCTCTAATTCGATTATGAAAGGTTCATATTTTGCAAAAATATAAATTATTAACAACCCATCAATAACATTTACGAATTTTTTCAAAAGAAAAATTGATATTTATCGATCTTTATCGCTATTGAAGGAGTTCTGATTCTTTCTCCAAACTTTGGCATCAAGTAAGAGCTTTGATTCTTTCTTAGATCTAGGTGCATAGTTCTGATCTACTTCAAGTAAGAAGTTGTGAGTTTTCCGTACAACGTATAGTTGCATAAGAAGAGATAAATTTTTTGTTACTAGAAATAGGAGGAAAAATGGGAATTCGGTGATTGATTTGAGATCTAAGAGATTTGTGTTTTTATATTCTAGGTATTTAAAATGTTACGAGCAAAAACGAATACAGAATCATTCATAAGATTTAATTTCACATTAAACTAATTTAAGCTTCTTAGACATTTTTTAAAATAATGGAGGATTGATATAGAGTTGGTTGAATGCACACTTACCGAAGAAGATAGAGTGTTTCTAGGAATTTCTTATTTTTTTTCTTTTTATTTTTTCTAAATGTAATTCTAATATTGATCTCAACAATATCATCTAGGCGTTAAATTTAGAGAGTTAAATTAGAAAACGTGTCTTATTATAAGCAAAGGAATTGAGATTATGACAGAATTTGGGGATAAAGAATTTCGGTCTGTTAAGAATTAGAGACACTTTCTATCTAAATAACGACATTGTAAAAGCAATATCAGTAGATATAATCATTCTATTCCTTGTTTTTTTGGTGAGGAATCATTTTTTTTTGAAGTGAGATAACTTTTAAAAAAAATAATAATAACATCATGGTTTAAAATAATAAATTTATTATATTTTAACTTCTATTCTCTTTTGGCTTATCAAAGTGTAAAAATGGCGACCAGAGCGAAAAAAGAAGAGTGTAGAAGTGGCAAATTTTTTCTCTTATTCCTTTATTAGGCCAAGGTCGAGGTAAAAAAACCCAACAGAGAAAGATGCGTTCTTAGTTCAGATCTTTGAGGTTTATAGCATGTTAAAAAAAAATTCTAAACAAGTATTCGAGAATTGTATGTCCAGAGTTTTAGATCTTTGAGGATTTTTTTCTTCTTCTTCTCTTTTTTGTTTGCTTGTTTATTTTATTTTATTTTATTTCAGTTTCTTAAATAGATCTTTGAGGATTAAGTTTTTATTTGGTCCGTGCTTACACATAGCCCAAACTTAAAAGTTTTAAATACCAGACACATGATATTCTAGAAAATTAAATAAATTTTTATTTTAGATTTGAAATTAATTTGGAGAAGACAAACTCCGATTCAAGCAAATTTAGATTTTTTTTTTGTCATTATATTTGTTCTTTCCCACCATTTTATAAAAAAAAAAAAACACAAAACATTTATAAAAAGCAAACTTATGTCATTTATTGGCCATTTATGAGAAAGAAATTAATTACAATACAATAAAGAGTTTCATTTTAACGTTAGCAGTGTTCGGGAAAAAAAAAACGTTAACAGTCTGAAAAAAATGATAATAGACTTAACAATATTATATGCTAGAGGAATTAGATTAAGGAATCAATTTAAATTATATATATAAAAAAACTATATATAGGTTAAACAAACAATAAATATTTTAAAAGTTTTTAGCCCCAACTAACCACTAAATCAAAACTTGTTTTTTTGAGTGAAACTTAATTAATGATCTTTACTTATTACAAATTAAAGAAAAATACCCACTACTACTTAATCCCCACCTTACTATGTTAGAGATAATAAGTTTTTACACTTATTTCTGATATGATTCGAACTTTGGACGAAGATCTCAGGTAATAAGTGCTCTTACTATTTAAGTCAACTCACTTCGTCAAAAGAGTTTAATTAATGACCACCACTTACTACAAATTTAAAAAAAAAAATAACACACACTCTATCAAGGCTTGAATTCTGACCCTAAACTCACACATATATCCCTCAAGCCCCTTAACTCACACATATATCCCTCAAGCCTTAGACTAACTGAGCTAGCTTTAGTTGGCTAAAATCTAATTTAAAAAATTAAAACTATTAAATTAAATCTATTAATTTAAAAATCAAAACTATTAAATTTATATCTAATGGTGAAAATTTTTGAAACTATTAATCGGTAAATGTCAAAATATCTATTAGAGTTTGACCTATTGTTCTATATTCTATTAGTGCTAGTCAATTTGGTATTTGAAGTGCTACTTAAAGAATTTTTAGATTCTTCTTAAAATAGTTGTGAAAAATGATCGAATTATGTGCCAAAGAATTTCCATCAAATAATATGCTTTTAAAAATTGATTTTAAGAAAATAGATTATGCAATAATGTGACAAGAAAGCACGTTTACCAAATAAATGAAATAATTTCATGATTCTAAATTTCATAATTAGAATCGAGAGTAAACTGGCCCTATTAACGTGAGATCATATATAATGTGATATCAAATTTTCTAGTTTGTATCATCCTCGTATGGATTTCTAAGAGAGTTTTGAATTGGAGAAAGAGTTCTTAGTGTATAAAGTCTTTCACATAGGACACAGAATTTCTATCTGAGTAGATACATGTCTTTTCAAGGCAATATATACATGTTACATGTAATGTAATAAGATGCTTTGATTTCACTTTTAGTAGGTCTACTTGGCTAATTTGATTGCTAAAAGCATTAAAAGCACATCTTCGTGATTTGTGAAAAGTCGAAAACAAAACTACGACTATTTCATAATATATGCCGAAAAGAAAAAAGAAAAATGAAAAAAACAACTGCTACTAAAGTAGCAGTAGCTATATAGTTGAATCAGCTGGGTTAGATTTCTTGATATCCTAAATCATAAAATCTACGAAGGGCTCCTTTGCAAAGCACTTTTGCATAAAGTGATCCTAAGGAAGTATACCTAGCGATCCTACGGAAGTATACCTACTTTCACATTTTTTATATATTTACACTTTTTAAGTAAAATATTGATTGTAAAGACTAATATACTCTTAATAGTATGTTAACGGCTGGTATTAGATTATTAGAGACGATATTTTTCCTCGATTCTCATCTATTTCTTCTTTTATTATCACCTCATTTCAACTAAATACATAGAAATAACGGCAAAAAGTAGATTATTAGAGACAATATTTTTCCTCAATTCTCATCTCTTTCTTCTTTTACCATTTCTTCTTCGCTATTATCACCTCATTTTAACTGAATACATATAAATAATGGCAAAAAGAAGCGAATTTTTTGTCAATTAATAGTCAAGAACGTGGTTCTCCTTGTCATTACACTTTCCTCTTTGAATGTTTTCCCATTTTAAGATTCTAGCTTCTAATGAAGAGGTAAAAATTACATTTCTAAAAAATCTTTCTTTATCAATATAGGTTTGATTAGTAGATTAGAAGTTGTTTTTTAGTAGAACTTTAAACTATAATGGAAAATAGAAAGTTTTTAGTTATTTTTTAAGTATGAAAAACTGTAAACCGGAAATAGATTGTAAAACAACGATATCTGATACGAAGAATAAACCCAGATCAGAATAGACAAGTCTATCTAGTTTCTAGACATCTTGTCTAGAACTCGACGAAACTCAGATCAGGATAGACAGGTCTGTCTAGTTTTTAGACAGCTTGTCTAAGACTTCACGAATTGCATATTATCGATTATGCTTGATAGTATTGCTGAGTCTTATCTCAAAAATTATATATCTAGGCTTTCAATGCTCTTTAGAAAGTTTTAGATACATATGTCGAGCTAAAGACTAACGATTATCATCTAGGTACAAAACACTTCTTGACTATACTAGACACATTGTCTATTATTCTCGACAGTAGAATCGAGTGATTAGATATTGTATCTAAAAAGGTAGATACTTTTATCTAGACACTAGACACTATTGTCTTGAAACTAAAGAAAACCACTCAAAACACATATTTATCCATTAGAAATATATGTCTAGCTATTAGAAATATAGGTCTAACTACTAACACATAAGAAACCCAACTAAATTTAGTATTTTATATTTGCTAATATATATATCTTCCTTTCTTTTATACATACTTTATTTGTTATTCAGATATGTTATCAATACTTATAATAATATTATATAATGGCATTGGGACAAGAACAAAGGTTCTTGGAATTGGAATGGAAAGAGAACGACCAAGATACATTATGGTTGAATTGAATATAACTTTCAACCAATTAATAGATAAGATATATAAAAATATAGAAATCGACAAGAATGTCTTTGACATAGATATTGTTCCAATAGCTATAAAAAAAGACAGAGATATGATGGCTTTCATTTGTTGGCAGAATAAAGACAATATCCCACTATATGTGACATTAGTAAAAAAGTCATGAAATGTAGCTTGTAACAAAATATTTATTTGGGGGTTGACGATAGAGAAAATCTAAGAGAAGATAATGATGATGTATGAGGCTCCACCAAAAAAGAAAAGACAATGCTCAAGTTGTGGAATTTATGTACACAATAAAACTTCATGTAAAAATTCTATGATATACTCAACAAATGATCTTAGTATGTCCTAAGTATTATCATTATCTTTTTTATCTTTATAATTATGATTTACTATGGTTTATATGAAATTGTGTTTAATTTAGTTTATGTCAAATTTTATTTCATTATAGTTAGTATCTAGTTGATAGACAATTTTGTCTAGAAAGATCTACAATATTATCTAGCAGATAGACAGCTTGTCTGGAAAGCTAGATAAAAGTGTCTATCAGATATGTAGTTTATCTGGAAAACTCAACAATAATGTCTCATAGATAGAAAATGTGTATAGAAAGCTAGACAATAGTGTCTACTTGATAGACAGCTTATTTGGAAAGCTAGACAAAAGTATCTATCAGTTAGACAACATGTATGAAGAGCGAGACAAGTCGTGTCTAATAGCTAGACTCATTGTTTAGAAAGAAGAAAGTTATGACTAAGTTCCCAGTTGTAATCCCCAGCCAAAAAAAAAGTTTCCAATTGTAATGGTGACATATTCTCATTATAGTCGTGATGATAATTCAAAACTCACTCATTTTGTAATTTAATATACTTATTACTCATTACACATAGCTATTGAGTTTGTAATTTAGAAAAACAAAGTTGGGACTCAGTTACTAAT
This sequence comes from Parasponia andersonii, assembly GCA_002914805.1. Classification (NCBI taxonomy): domain Eukaryota; kingdom Viridiplantae; phylum Streptophyta; class Magnoliopsida; order Rosales; family Cannabaceae; genus Trema; species Trema andersonii. The sequence goes on from JXTB01000163.1 coordinate 539,874, forward strand.
ACTAATAGTGATATATTTTTATTATAATAGTGATGATAATTCAAAACTCACTAATTTTATAATTTAATATAATATACTTATTATATATTACACCTAGTTATTGAGTTTGTAATTAGAAAAAAAAAATTTGTGACTAAGTTTCTAATAGTAATGAAAAGAGAATTGAGTAAGTTTACAAGACTCACTAATTTTGAAATTATATTTTATTTAATTTGGTTTATGTCAAATTTTATTTCATTATAGTTAGTATATAATCAATATATAACTTGTCTAGAAAACTCAACATTATTATCTAGCAGCTAAACAATATGAATGGAAAACGAGATAATGGTGTCTAACTGATAGACAACTTATCTAGAACGCTAGACAAAAATATCTATCAGATAGAAAATATGTCTGAAGAGATAGATAACTCTTGTCTAATAACTAGACTCCTTGTTTAGAAAGTTCGAAATTGTGACTAAGTTTCCAATAGTAGTGGTAACATATTCTAATTACAGTAGTGATGATAATTCAAAACTGACTGATTTTATAATTTAATATACTTATTACTCATTACATATAGGTATTGAGTTTGTAATTTCGAAGAACAAAATTGTTATTAAGTTTCCAGTAGTAATGGTGACATATTTTCATTATAGTAACAATGATAATTCAAAACTCACTAACTTTGAAATTTAATATAATGTACTTATTATGTATTACACCTAGTTATTGACTTTGTAATTATAAGAATAAAGTTGTGACTAAATTTCAATAGTAATGATGATATATTTTTATTATATAGTGGCCAAATTTCTAATAGTAATGAATAAAATAGTGAGTAAGTTTACAAAAGTCACTAATTTTATAATTACATTGTATTTGATTTAGTTTATGCCAAATTTTATTTCGTTATAGTTAGTGTCTAGTCGATAGACTGTTTATCTAGAAAGCTAGACAATAGTATCTACAAGATTGATAATTTGTCCAGGAAATTAGACAACTTATGTCTAATAGCTAGACTCCTTGTTTAGAAAAAAGAAAGTTGTGACTAAATTTCCAATAGTAATAGTGATATATTTTCATTGTAGTAACGATGGTTCAAAATTCACTAAGTTTGTACTTTAATGTACTTATTATTCATTACACTTAGTTATTGAGTTTGTAATTAGAAATGACAAAGTTGTGACTAAGTTTCCAATAGTAATGATGACATTTTTTCATTATAGCAATGACTAAGTTTCCAATAATACTAAACAAAGTAGTGCCTAAGTTTACAAAACTCACTAATTTTGTAATTATACTGTATTTAATTTGGTTTATGTCAAATTTTAGCTCATTATACTTAGTGTTTATAAAAAATAAATAACTTATTTAAAAAACTAGACAATAGTATCTACAAGATAGACAAGAGTGTTTATAAGATAGACAACTTATGTGGAAAGCCAAACAATAATATTTATCAAATAAACAACTTGTCTGAAAAGCAAGACAATCATATCTATCAGATAAATAACTTTTCTGGGAAGTTAGATAATAGTGTGTACAATATAGATAACTTGTCTAGAAACTAGACAATAGTGTTTACCAGATAGACAACTTATCTAGGACGGTAGATAACTTATGTCTAATAGCTAGACTAAGTTAAACACTATATCTAGCATAGTCGAGCAAAACAAACAAAAATTGACCTTGGTAGGCAATGTGTTTAGTCTAGCGTAGTATAAGAAAGTCTTACAATGTTAGATTGTCAATCTAATTTTCCAAAAATTTTGAAATAGTTTTCTCTGTTTTTATGACTTCCCACCAAAACTATTTAACAGCCAATATACAGAATTTGATCTTACCACATGGTGCTAGACTAAGATAGACACTTTATCCAGCGTGGTTGAGCTAAATAGACAAGGAACGATGATATTAGACAGTATGTCTAGAAAAGTCTTAGAAAATCTCAACCCCACTAGATATCTTGTGAATCTAATTTTTTAAAAAATTTGAAATAGTTGCCTTTGTTTTTCTAACTTCACTCAAAAACTATTTAACAACAAATATGCATACACTAACCATATCAAGCTATTATTCAGAAAAAAATTACTTAATTAAATGTAAACTTATCATATAGTGCTGCATTAAGCTAGAAATGATGTCTAGCATAGTCAATCTGAGTAGAAAATGCTCGGCCATACTAGATAGTATGTCTATCATAGACAGTGATAGACAATGTGTCTAGCATAGTTAATATAATGTCTAGTGACTAAACGACTATAATTGGCCTATGAATAGACAATTTTGTCTAGCATGTCTAGAGTCTAGATGTACCATTGTTGAGACAAGACTCGATAATACTGTCAAGCATACTCAATAATGAACAATTTTTCGAGTTCTAGACAAGTTGTCTAGAAAACTAAATACCTCTGTTTATCCCGATCTGGGTTTCTTCTCCGTAGCAGATCTCTCAATTTTACAACTCATTTTATAGTTTCAAGCTCAAAAAATAACCAAAAACTTTTTATTTTTTACTATAATTTCAAATCCTACTAGAAAATAGCTTGTACTCAATAATGTACAATTTGTCGAGTTCTAGACAAGCTATTTAGAAAACTAGACAGCCTTGTCTATCCCGATCTGGGTTTCTTCTCCGTAACGGATCTCATCATTTTACAACCCATTTTCCAGTTAATAGCTTTTCAAGCTAAAAAATGACCAAAAACTTTTTATTTTTCACTATAGTTTCAAGTTCTATTAGAAAACAACTTTTAATCTATAAAAAATAATCATGAGTATTGATGAGATGGGTTTGATAGACTGTGACTGACGTACTTTCGACGGTATCTAGGGAGTGTGAGTGGGAATAACCAGTTCCATTAAAAGCATAAGTAGGAGGAGATGAGAGTTGGAATGAGAGATAGAAGATAGATCGTATTGAAGAAGAAAGAGTTATGTGTTTTTTTTTTCTTTTTATTTCAATTTTAAACAACGTCATATATGTTATTATACAAAACCTTTATTTAAAACGAGTTGTTTTAGCTAAAAAGTACGAATATGCATGTAGTGCCTAAAATCAATTATCAAAAAGGAGCATTTGATCCAATTTCCCATTTATAAATCATATATTCACATTTTCTTTAAATTAATGGAAAGAAAGATAACCACTTTCAAAAACTTTAAAAGATAAATGTCTGTATCTACATTACAAATTTGTATATATTGATAAAATCAAAAAAAAAAATTGCTATTTTATTAAGTGAGTATTTATTTAATTACTTATTTTTCTAAACCGGTCAATATATATAAAAGTCAATTTCTCTAACTGGGGGCAAATAAAAGTTTCCCACTTCAAATATATAGGTATGGATTCGACTTGGGATTCTTATATATGAAATTGCTTTAGTCAAAAAGGTGAAAAGATTTGGATTAATATATATAGCTTTGAATTCTCATATGTTTGATGAAGTCAGTTGGGTGGAGAGGGAAAGTAGTAGAAAGTGGTTTTAATTTGTGCTTCCACCTATGTAGAAAAAAAGAAAAAGAAAAGAAAGAAAAGAAAATGCTTATTTGATCCTTGTTCTCTAGCGCTTTTTCTTTACCTAGTAGTAAGACCACGAGTTTGACTCTGGTTTTAAAATATTTTGAATATCCATTTTTGTCACTTAGAACAAAAAGGAGACAAAATGTTTTCTTCCCTAATTATTTTCTTTTACGGGAGGTGGGGACCTAAATTCGAAATTTCTAGCTACTTTGTCAAAAATACCACAAGGTCAGCCACCTAACCAAACTTTCAATGACATTGAAATTTAGAAAACTAGCTGTAGCTGCCAAGGATATGATTTTGAATGGTTTAGAAAGAAATTGATTCTAATGAATATAATAGTTATGGATATAAATCAGGATAAAGTTGTTTTTTTTTTTTTTGGGAAGGGAAAATTATATGATTCACATTTACCTAAGCATAATTTTTTTTTTCTTGGATGTAAGAGAGAATATGAGGAAAGAAAAAAATTTACTTGATTCAAATGTATTCATAGTAATTTTTAATTTAACCTACTAGAGAACTGATAGTAGGAAAAATCTATTAGGTAAAATCTATTAGGTAACACTTATAATTAGGAGGTAATAACAAAAATATCTCCTAAATTTTGATGAAATGCTTAATATATCTCTTTAGTTTTCATAAATGACAAAAATATTCTATTAAATTAAAAAATCAGTACAAATTTTACCTTTTTGTCTAATTTGGTCAAAAGTAAGTAAGAATTGTTTCGACCAAAATACGTTACCCAAATACAATTGATTAGCTAAAAATTTAAAAATTTTCTTTAAAAAAATTATACAAGACTTTTAATTCACTAGATCTTTTTATTCTTACTCATTTTTATCTTCCGTCCATCATTGTTTGTTATTTTTATCAGTTATATATGTTTGGTTACAAGTTTAGGAGGGTACTTTTTTTAAAAAAAAAAGTTTAGAAGGAGGGTAATTTTATCTTTCTGTATTTTAATTTTGACCCAATTCAATAAAATGGTAAAATTCGTAGTAATTTGCCTATTCGAGGAGATGTTTTTGTCATTTATAAAAACCGAGAGAATATATCAATCATTTTCTTATAACCCAGTGGATTAATATTGTTATCATTATTTTAAAAAAAAAAACACAATAATATATTTGTGTATATATATATATATATGATATCCTTATGATAGTGGAGAGACTGTCATAGTAGATAATACCATCCGAACTTTCTTCTTGACTATAGTATTCTTAAGGAGCTGAATCTGAACAAGAGAATTTTTTAATAATTGACTAATGAAAGTGTCCCAATAATCTTTTTACCACTCATCACTAATTCATACTCTATTGACATCTAAATAAACAGGCAGGTAAAGATGTATAGCTGTTGACCGGTTTTTCCCAATTACCTCTGCCCTAAGCTATTTGCAGAGTCAAATATATATGGCACAACCCAATTAGGGTCCTGTCTCATCATTTTAATGGGCCAACCTAGACTCTGTCTCAACTCTCAAGACAAGTAAGGTGGTGACTTCTAAACCCAATTTTATGCTACTTTTCAATACAAATAGCTTTCTTCTTGTTGAGGAAATTATGATAATTAACAATAATTTCTTCCCATCGTTATCAGTCAGGTCACTGATTAGCAAAGATTTGGGCCCTTCCCCGTTAACTCACCCGGGTCATCTTGGACATGGGCTCTGATGTATCAGGTCAGTGGATATGGTTCATTTTGGGGAAATAAATTTACACCCACTAACAGTTTTTGTTTTTTGCCTTACATTTCACAAGTACCCATTTTATTTCTTTTCAAAAACACCAAGTTTTATGTGCAAAATATGTGTGATATATATTTTCAATGTAAAATTTTATCTATGGTTTACATTACGGTGTATCTAAGGTACATATTTTGGAATGTATACCAATTTCTGGGTATAACTTTTAGTCGTGAAATGTATACTGTGATATCTATTCATGTATAAAATATTTGTGACATACATTTCTCCAAAAATAGGGGGAAAAAAAGAGCTTCGTGGAATAAAATAAAAAATAGGTATTTTTGAAAATGTACTTAAGAAAATAGGTATTTATGTACTTTCCCCTTTTGGAGGGGTAAGGAAAATCAGGCTAATTGATTATTTTAGTATTTTTTTTTCTTTTGAAAAAACTACTATCAAACAGTACTTTTCTTAAAAAGTGTTGTTGATGGGAAAAGTAAAATGGAACCAATGACAAGGTTCAAAGACTTCTCCCTTGTATTAGAACCTTGTGAATACAAGCTCAAATATCAAAGGGCATGAGTTCAAGTATCTCAAACATGCTATTATATTGACTGTGACGAGCCCATATACTTATGCCATGCAACCATCCTAGTTCATACTACCCACAAATCTATGCCACTTGTAGACTAGTGCAACATGCAATATGCTTCATACCATGCCAAGAAAATTGAGTCCGCATGTAATATACTCATGCAATATGCTAATATCCTCAATGCAATATGCCACATTAAAGAAAATAAAAAATTAAAGTATATGCATTGCAAATTGCAATACATGCAAAATGCTAAACACATGTAATATGTTGTATATGTCAATTGATCTGGACATAAACTAAGAGATTAGAAAAAAAGATATATCATTTGTAGTGACCTTGAGAAATCGGCCACTCTCCTAAAGGCTTGCTCAGCCATAACACTTTTTGAATGTATATGGAACTGAAACTATATGAAATATCCAGACCCTGAGACCTTCCAACCACACCATTATGCAACCATCAAACTACAAGCCTGGCACCCACTAATCATCATCCAACTAGAAATGTTCTCTTTCCCAACACTAGTTTGCAAAAACTTGTTTGTATCATTGAAAATTCTTGACTAAAGAATATCAAGATGTGAGACAGAAATGTTGAAGTGCACATTTTGGGGCTATCTTAAGTCAGATAGAGTGTCAAAAATTGGGGAGATCTGCAATCAAACGTTCTACATTGTCTAAAAGCTCAGCATAATAAGTCATACTTCTAAGAGATGTAGACAAGTTAAAACATGTACAGTAAAGCTTTTTCTCTGTTTCCTTTATCAGAATAAGGTTATTAACATGTTTGGTTTTCATTCACTCAGGTCTTCAAAACAAAATATTTGTCATGTGTACCTATGGATCATACTGTACAGGTAAAGATTTCTACCGCTTTTAGTTCTGAGGTAGATAACCAACTTTCCCAAAAAAAAAAAAGGAAAAAAGAAAAAAAGAAAAAAAGTAAAAAAGACAACTTAGCAACAGCAACAAAACCAATGTCATCAGAGAAGTGCTCGTATGTTTTTAGGCTTAAAGTCAACAGTACTATAAAACTGTGCCAAGGAACATCTGTAGAAGATGAACAGCAGAAGATTATAAGCCGTGGAACAGTCTCAAAACTGACCTGACCTTACGTCCCTGTCCAGACGATCTGCGTTAAGAGTTCCAGGAAGCTCTCTGAAATCTTCATTGAAAATAGAATATGCACTGAAATATTCATTCACGAAAAAGTAAAGGTTAGATTTGAAAACGAAGAGTGGTTAATGTATGTCAACAAAATTCTTATGCTTTAAATGGATTAAACTTGAAAAGTTATAGATTTTTAAAAAAAAAAAAATTAAATGAATGGCTAGAAGTCCAATCTGTTCCACGTGTTTGACAAAGGTTTGAAATGTGTCTTTCCAATACATGTATGCAACTGTGTGTGTAAAGTGAGGCGCACACCCACTCATAGACATACAGAGACAGACAAACACAATAAACATGCAAAACACATGCAGAGACACCCAACATAAAATCAACATCAAATATGACCATGAAAAAGTACACGAGCAAAGATTCAGCAAACATCGAGGATCCAAAGAATGAAAAAGAGTTCTTAAGACTGGTATGAAAAAGAGTTCTTAAGACTGGTTTTGCAACTGACTAGGTGTGCTATTATACATGAGTCGAGATATGAATAGGCAGTGCAACTTGGGAAAACCAAATGAGCACAAGCTTGATAGTTAGAAAACTAGATGTTTCCAATACTCGAAAATCATGATGAGGTTACAGCAACTTGAGCTTAACTCCTAAGTTCTCTAATTTTTATTATCATGTGAATAAAAGAATAAGTATTTGGGCAACTCAAAACTCAAAAGCACCATGCTTCCTGGATATTATCAATTATAACTAGTCTAATCTACTATACAATCAAATGTTTTAAGTCTTAGTTATAATTAAGGTGAAAAAAAGATGGCGATTCCAACCATTGCATCCATATTTGACAAAAAAGCCACTTAGTCCAAAAAATTGTCAAAAACGCTTTGAAAAGGTGATTTAGTAAAAATTAAATTTTCCGACTTTGGCTCTTCTATGAACTCATGCAAACCATGTTCTTGTGGACACTTTTTTCCATTTCTAACATATTAATACCAACATTAAAAGAAATTTTGTATAAAGATGAATTTTGGAGTGAATTTCTATAAAGTACATTCCTAAAACAATATAACTGTCAATCCAACCCAAAATGAGGATGCCGCCCTCAGCTGAACATGAACTTGCAAATTGAATACAGCAGAAGACTGAGGCTTGAGAATGGCTAACAACAGAGTTGGAATATTCAGCCTTCAGGCCGAGCTAGGATTGACCTTCAATTCAATCAGGCTGCTAAAACTAGGCTTTTTTTTATTATTTATTTATTTATTTTATATGAATACCTAAATCCTAAATATAATCCAAGTTTTTCTTTTGCTGGTCTTTACTCTCTCCTTTCTTTCATTCCAAACATACATTTTGTTTGAGAAAAAGTGGAACGATTCTAGCCTTCTATTAGTTTTAATTGTGAAATATAGTTTTAGTGCGAGTATAATTAAAAAGATTTAGAAAGCACAAAATCAACCATAAATGTAGATACCTGACGTCACCAGGCTGCCGCTTTCCAAGGTTTAGGAGAATTATGACAAAGCCTGTTGCAAGTATCTGAACACATAACAAATAATATAAACTGTAAGGAACCTTTCTCAAGTAGCTGCAAACAAGCCAATTAGAAACTCTTTCCCTAATATCTTGGCATCACTATGGTTTTTCACTTGGCCAGATCTTTCCTCTAAATAGGAAAACAAGATCTACATGGCCATTTAAAGCCTGGAACGGGAAAAAATCGACTTAAGTTTCTTTTCTCCACTTGTTTATGTAAATTTAACTACACAAAATACTGTGAGATAATGTGATATTGGATTTAATAATGAGTTCTATGCGCAAAAACAAGACTAATCGGTACACTACTCTGGTTTACACAGAATTGTTATTTTCTTTTCTTCATTATAAAAAAAATAAAAATAAAAATAAAGAACAGTTATTTTCTCCACAATATTTAGGACCTATGTAGCAGAATTTTTGTTCTCCAATTATTTCCAAAGATTTCACTTCACAATGTACAGCCGACGTGATGTAAACTGTGAAATCAGATTCAAACAAAAAATCCCTTGAGTTGCACGCTCGGAAGAAAAGATCAAGTGAGAAAAGTGCTATATTTCTTTAGTAGCAAAGATCACAACCGAATTTTAGGTCAACTCAAACACTAGTGCATAGTAATGGCTAGGTCCAACTTTTTCACATTATAATGCATGACTGGGGCGTTGGGCCAAAGACTAGTACTGATTGTTACCACTTTTAATTAATAAAACTTCTCGTGGAATAAAAAGAATGAATTGCTTCTTTTAACAAAAATAGTCAATCGATTAAAGACACTCTTTCAGAGAATTACTTTCTGGACCTTATAAGATTTTTAAATTACTCAAGTAGGCCTTCAATAGAGGGTGGTGAATTTCAATTCTAGGTTCTTGGTATACTGAGCAGAGACTTCTGCAAACTAAAACATAAAGTTGCTACCTACTTGATATCCAATAATAAAGAAAATATAACAGAGCTTAATGAGTACAAAGGTATTCTTAAGATGCAGAATGCAGGTGGGTAGAGTGGAACTGAGCCATAATCAAAACGTGTTAGTTTTGACGTTCTCCTTAAATATCAAGTAACTAATGTTTCTATGCTTTTTCTCTTTTCGGGTTGAGAATTGGAGGAAGATAAGATTAGAAACATTATGCTTCCATCTTTTGGAGGGTGGAAGGGGGTGGTTATATTTCCTCAACCTAAAGATGCCATATAGTTCACCAAAAGGTTAGAGAACAATGGTATTAGCTCAGAAGAAAATTGTGAAACTGGATTCTATTCATTCATTAACAACAGGAAGAAAGCAGGAGCAACAAACTTACATAAAGAGGGCCGATATCCCATCTATGGGCAACTGGCGCCAAAATAAACCACATAATGATTATTATCCACGCCTTTATACTGAGAGAGAAAATTGCCATCAAAAGGATATCTACCAATAAAACAGAAACAAGTATAAAAAAATAATAACTTCAAACAGTAGAATGTTAGTTAGATGGATAAGCACAACTCATTTTAACCTTACCAGGAAGCTTCAACTTGTCATGCAGAAAAAAATAAAGCCTCCTTTTCCACCTGCTTGAAGATTGCGGGAGCTGAAATTTCTGGAAATCAATGAAATTACAGTGGAAAAATAGAAAAATTAGAAAACTTGTATACACAGCGACACAAATTCATTTTCATGGGAAGACCGAGCTCTTTGTACCAGATCTTCATCATCGTCATCATCATCATCGAGTCCATCCCGAAGATTTTTAACTGGTGGCTTTGGTTTAACAGCAACAATCAGGGAATCTGAAAAACAAAAGTGCCCACCAATCATTGTTGTCCCACAATACAAAATCTGAAAGGATCTTTTTAGGGTACTTTTACTAATCCGTAATGAAAAGAATCATAATGGGTAAGGAATGAGAATGAATAAAAAAATTGAGTTACCACTTCTGAATTGCACTAATTATGTAAGGGATTCAACATAACTTGTATCTTGAATGTGTAAGTAAAGATACAAATCGATGGAAAAGAAAAACATTTCCCTTATTTCTATTCCAATTAAGGTCTATTAATGATCAAGTAAAATTGGTCATAAAGAAATGGATTTAGAGAAAATAATAGTAATAATAGTAATAGGTGAAAACCAGGAAAGGAGACATTAGAGTAGTCACTTATTTTAAGATCATGAGACCCTACCACCATTACTAAGTTGAAGGTAGGCATCATCCCCGTTTTTGCTGTCACGCAATACATTTCCTCGCAAAATAAGCCTCAAATTCTCAATCGGTAAATGGTTATTCCCAGCAATCAATTTTCTCAAATCATGCACCTAATTGGTTAATAAAAAAACAGTTAATAAATGTTATAGAGACCTTCATAANCTTCTCATATTTAAAAATTCTACTTAAAACACACTACACTATCGGTGAACACAATATGCTAAACTTGACACAAAGCATTTATAACTGAAAAGATTAGTCATCACATAAATGAGAACACCATATCTCATGTCTCAATTATCATCGACTCACTTACAATTACATGCATATTTTATCATATATAAAAGATTATAGCAATATCAGATTAGGAGATGTTTCCTAAGTCCAATTCAATTTGAATGTCGTTGATTCTTCCACCCAAAATAGAAAACTGGAATAATAGAAAGAGAGAAAGAAGACCCAGATAGGAAAAAGTGAAGAAAGAGATGGGAAAGGCTTACTTTAATGGAAGAGGGAACTTGAAGACAAGATGGGCGAGCCGGGCCAACAGTTCTTACGACAATCTCCACCTTCTTTTCTTCATTGATTTTGTTGTCGTTTAAGGGTTTAAACTTTTCCTCTTCCTCTTCCTCAATGATCTCTCTCATTGCTTAGACAAGCACCACAACTCGCCGTTCTGTATTGTAAGTCGTCCTGTTGACTCTTCCTTTTCTTCCTCCCAAAAAAAAAAAAAAAAACTTTTTTATTCATTGGGCTTGTTACAAAAATGCCCACAATCCAAAATATTGAAAACACGGATTTTTTTAGAAACATATCATTTTCTTTAAGTATTTAGACACTATTATTTTCTGATTTAGAAAAGTACCATTTTTCTATAAAATTTGTACTTTTTAACAATGCTTACTCATTAATTGAAAAAATAATATTTTTCTGAATGTTTTTAAAAGGTATTTTCACATTCGCGATTTTTCAAAATGCTATACCAATCCCAAATTTTTCTTTTTTTTTTTTCCAAAGAAGAAGTAGAGATTTCCTCTTTATTATTTACTTTATTAATTACTTGATAGAAGAAGTAGGGATTCTTCTTCCTTGTTATGTTTTGGGAATTTTCGTTGAATTAATTTTTTTTTTGTTTTATGTCAAAATTATTAAGGGTGACTAAAAAATCCGCTAACCTACGCTACCTTCCGAAACCACTTAAAAGTAAAACCGCAAGTTTAGGGTTGGATGGTTGCATATTTTTCAAACCACCAAAAAATAAAACCGATAAACCTGCTTAACAAAACTGCCCAATAAAATTGTCATGCATTCCTAATTGTAATTTATATTTTTATATAATAAAGTGTATGAAAATTGAAATTTAACAACCTAATAAAAAATCGTCCTGCACTCTTAGTTGTAATTTATATTTTTATATAATATAGTATATGAAAATTAAAATTTAATTTAATCACTAAATAATTATTTGATGACATTCTACTAAAAGTTTTTAACACAATATTTATCTATTTAAAGTTTTGGTATATGTACATGTGTTTATATTAATATTCAATATGTTTTCTCTTTCAATTTTAGATGAATAGTCTTTACCAAATACATATATTCTTAAATTTTTGAGTTCATATGACATAACACTTTAAAAACTCTAATAAGAGAGTTAAAATACTTTTAAAAATTTTTAATAATGGGTTTTTTAGATTTATAAAATATGTAAATATATGTTTTAGTTAACCTAACCCACACAATAAACCGCAAAAAAACCGCCCAAAAATTGAACACTAAAAATCACCGAATCGCAACTTAAATAGGCAGTTATAGTTTAGATATTTTCTAAACTGCATGAAAAACAAACCACTCAAACCACCTACTAACTAACTGCCTAGCTTGTCCATTGTACACCCCTACAAATTATGGTAAATTTATGAATAAAAAAGTATCTAATAGAGCTATCAAATATGCTCATTTAAGTTGGGCACATATATATTTCTTTGTTTTCTATCGTGTTAAGCACAACTTGCATTTTAGTCGTGACGTGCCTAGAGTAAAATATTACTAGCCCGACGCAACTTATTAGTTTTTTCTTTATTTGTTTTGTTTTTTTTTTTTTTGAGGGGAGCTTATTAGCTTTTGATATAAGTATACTTTCTCATCATGCCATGTCAGACCATGTTCTTAGATATGTTAGTTTTTTTAGGCTGAAATTGACCAATTTAGTTGAGGAAATTTGATTTTATACGATAAAATTTCAAAAAAAAAATCCTGGATAGTCAGGTTCTTTTTCTTCTATTCTTTTACATCCCAAATTTATTTTAAAAAAAAATATGATTTTTAAAAATATTTTTACTATTTGATGGGTACTCAAGATAACCTTAAAAATAATAATTTTGAATATAAAAGTAGTAATTTTTCTAAACAAATTTAGAAAGTAGTATATTTCTTGTTAAATGTTTTTAAATGATATTTTAATAATTTTTCAATATTTTGGATTTTGTGCATGGATTTTTATAAGAGCCTAATTTAATTTGATGACTTTTTAATTTTAGGTCATTTTTTATTTACTATATAAGTATTCTGCTTTTTTACTAATTAAACATAATATTGTGTTTAGTTGTGCTTTTGTATTATAACATTTAATATGATATCAAAATTTAATACAATATAGTGAGTATTATTATCTAATACAAAAAAAATCCATATTATACTACATTGCAAGATATAATTGTATAATATTGACTTCCCTTTCTTTCTATGTTCTTAATTTCTCTCCTATCACTTTATTTTTCTTTAATTTCTTTATGATTCCTTTCTCTCACACTTTATCCTTTTTAAAAGTGGCTTTTTTAAAATACATTTTCGAAAGTAGCATTTTTCTAAAATTAATTTTCGTAAATGGTATTTAAAAAAACCTTTTAAAGTTGTAATTTTATAGGCGGTACAGGTGGTATCTTCCTAAATAATTTTTTCAAAATGATATTTTAAATAAGCTTTCAAAAGTGGTATTTCTCAAAAATTAACCTTTAGTGCAACGTCTTAATATAATATAATGCAAAACCAAACATAATACTATGATAGAAAAACAATACAATATATAACCCAGTACGATACATCATAACGCAATATAATACGATACATCACAATACAATATAATACAATATGACGCACCAAACGTGATCTTAATAACATTCTATATAGTTTTTTATTTTTTCAAATTATTTAAATGTCATCAAAGACAAACTATAAAATTATAGTGAACTATTTGTTTCTAGAGTTGAGCTTGGACGCGAAAAAATGAAAAACAAGAAAAGAAAAGATAAATTAAAAATACAATTAAATATGAAAAATAATTGAAAATTATATATAAATCTCATATATATAACATGCTAATATGTCGCGTCTACATGCTAGCGTGCATTATTATGTTGTGCAAATAGATTGTTTCGAGTCTATAAACATGTCGTGTCGTGCTCGATTGGTTGTGCTTAACTTATGAATCTAGCATAGCTCACGTAATTGGAATAACCTACGTTTTGGTATGTTGTATTGTGTTTAAGTTGTGTTGTGCTATACTGTACCTGGACCGGCCCAAGCTTTTTTACAACTTTAGTATCTAATTAAGTTAACATCTTTAAAATAAAAATGCACAGGTACTATTTACCTTTTTTTCTTTAGTTGAAAAGATCCTCGAGAGAAATATTATTAATGAGCTGAAATTACATCCGCTTTTAATATATCAAACAAAACTGGTGAAATGCAAGTTCCATTCCCCGAAACAATATCAATAAATCTCAATCCTATTGACGCTAGAGTATGGGCAACTATATTCTTTTGACCAGAAATATAGCAGTATATGCCAGCTCCTACACATGAGAGAAACTCAGCAGTACCCTTAATAATGACACTATTGCTTGAATTAAACCGATACCTATTAGCTGCAATAACCACATTAATAGTATCATTTTTAACATTACAAATAAATCAAACCTCTATTACAAGCCAAAAGTAGGCCTTGGAACTCAGTCTAAAACGCAGACTCAACAGCAGCAAGCTTCCCCTATAAGAAAGCAATCACTTCTCTAATTGAATTTGTCAAAACCACACCAAGGCTACCCAAACATAAGTCTTTGAAGAAAGCAGTGTCGGTGTTCAGTTTAAGATGGCCTGTGGCTGGCAGAACCTATCGCAGATCTACAGCAAAGAGGGACTTCGGCTGAGATGGAGACACAATAATAGCTCCTTGATAGCTAGCTTGGACATGAAATAGCATAATCAAGGAGAAGAAGCATGATTCTCAAAAATAAATTTATTACAGGCTCCCTAGATGCTCCAACAAATGCAACAAAAAATTTTCGAACTCATCCGATGACAAAGAACATGCTACAAAAATTAAATAAATCACCAAACATGGGGTCATAGAACTCAACCAACTTCAACTAAATGGACCTTTCTTTCTAAATCAAAAGGTGTGAATTAGGTGGGTCGCCTTACACTAAATTTTTAGGCCAACCCAACCCAACAGAGCCTCAAAACTCATCTGGGCCTGCTGTTATTGGCCTCGGATTGGGTTGGGTTGGCCCAATTGTCCCAGATGTATTTTCTTTTATGCAATTTTTTGAAAAAAAAAAAATAAAAATTCAATGGACCTTGGGCTTTATATTTGGATAAGCTGGACTTCTTTGGAAAAAGTTAAACCAATGGTGTGGTTATGTCTGATTTGCCAATTCACACTTTTATCAATATAGGTCTCGCTTCTAAAAGGAGTAGAAGAAAATAAACTATTAGAATTTATAATACTACTCGAAACAGTGAATTATAATCAAATCCTAAAGGCTACAAAAGTAGGAAAAACCACAAAGTTGATACTTCATATTATTCATAAATATAATTAGTTGATAAAAGTCCACAATTCCAGTCTAGAAAATGCTATATATAATCAAATATCGTCCATTAAAAAAATTTATAACAACACTATACAAAAAAAAATCCAAAAAGTGGGAGCCACAAGCCACCTGCAAAACAACATAAAAAATAGTTAACGACTGAACTTAATAATATTTAGCAATGAACTATATTACCAAGTAGCAGATCCATATTAAACAACAACTTCTACACTATTAACCAATATTAAACTAAGCCATTAGAGAATAAACATCATAATCAAATTCCAATAAAAAAAAAAAAGAAATAACAATGAACATTTCAGCTAGATTAAACTTTTAAAAGATTAAGACTAGCAAGATTACTAACATACATATCAAAAACAAATAATTAGTTAGAAGATTTTGCAAAATACCAACATAATCACACATGAATCTCTGTTAAATAAGTTAACCACAAAGTAACATGTTAACGCATAATATTAAAAGCCATATTAATGGTATCAATGAGACAATGAGCAAATACTTCACATATATTCATAGTT
This sequence comes from Parasponia andersonii, assembly GCA_002914805.1. Lineage (NCBI taxonomy): Eukaryota > Viridiplantae > Streptophyta > Magnoliopsida > Rosales > Cannabaceae > Trema > Trema andersonii. The sequence goes on from JXTB01000163.1 coordinate 555,941, forward strand.
TACTGACCAAAAAATAATCTAAACAGCCACAGAATAACATATATTCACAATTGAGAGACCATAATTGCAAATCACCACAATACATTTATCAAGCCAATACCCAAGCTAATATTTGACCAAATACTCAAGAAATTCAGTCATAAAGATAAATCACCCAACTGATATACAAAATTATAAACTAGCGAAGCATTAAAGATAAACAATAAAACCAAACAACAGACACTTAGCTTGAAGGATGATTTTTACCTGATCAAAAGCAAACCAATAAGCTATTAAGCTAAATCCTCCTTGAGCAGATCAAAGTGAGATCAGAAAAAAGCTCGCTACAAATTAATCTGGTTCTTTGGGAATCCACACCTACCCCCAAATAATTCACAAAAGAGGATAGAGATCTAGCTATTTTATAGCCAAATTTCACTGAATAATCACCATCGGACTCAAAAAGCCAAATTAATTTATCCGGTTTACTCATAAAGCTAAGTGTGATTTTCTTTAAAACCTCCATATTAAAAGGCCAAAAAACCTGCTCCAAAAATTGTACATTCCAATCTCCATTGATGATGAAATCCTGAACTCTCCAATCGGCTTGCAGATGAGCTAAAAGAGTGATAAGCTTAAAAGAAAAAGGATGAGGTACTCATGGGTCATAATATAAACGAATAAGACTTCCATCCCCTATTTCAACCTTAAATATTTTAATGAGCTCCATACCTCAAATAATACTTCTCCAAACATAAGAAGCATTATTTTCCATTTGAGTTTTTGAGATTGAAGATCTCCCAAAATATTTAGATTTGAACATAAAAGCCATCAAGTAATTTGGGAATTGGATAAGTGGTGTGTCATTAATCTACCAAACTAATTTTCCTTTCTAGCTCTAACTAGCAAAACTTAGGATAATCCTAATTATAATATAGTATAGTGATAAGTAAAAATCTATCCTATAAGGAATTGATCTAACTAAGTTACTACTAATCCTAAGGTAAAAAGGGATTGAAAATAGAACAAAACATAAAATAGAAAATAAACAATAGTAAAATAAATAAGCTAAAAGTTCATTCCTTATTATTAAGTAATCGTATTAATTAATGATCGGATCTTATAGTTATTTAAGTAAACTACTAACTATAGATAGTTCTTATACATACAACTACTCATATCTTTCCTTAGATTGTATGCTAGTTAGACAAATGTCATACCTAACCTCTTCCTATTAAATAACCAAAGTAAATACTATAATTTAATTTAACAAAATCATTATTGTATAGAATGATATTAGATTAGTCTAGATTATAATTTCATAAATATGGAATTTAAACTAAGTTATATTTTTCACTATAATTAACTAATTAAATAATCAAATCAACTATAGCTCTACTATCTATAAATTCAAATATAATGAATGCCTATTCAAATCCTAACATTAGAATTTTATTATGATTATCTAATAGGCAATCTAAACAAATCATGATATAATTCACAAAACAATTGAACATGGAAGAACATAATCAACTTCCAATAAACAACCAATTGTAAAAAATCTAGAAAATTAAAAACAATTATGACTGGGACATTGAATCACCCTTAATAGAAATATGCTATAGTTGAATAAAAGCACAATGAGTAGTCAGGCATATCTAAAGGTTGGATAATCTCTATTCTAATCGTCAACAACATTTGAAGAATTGTACACCACCTACTGAAGAAGAGTAACTGGACAGATATGACCAGAGGTCATCCATCGTATTACTCATTATCAAAGAATAAGTACACTAATTATAAACCTTTTGTGTATAACATTAACATGATGAATAAAAAATATCACTTTTACTTATAGAGAGTGGTCACCATCTGCTCAATGCAGACCACACCTAATGTGTGGTCATTACTTTCTAAAAGGACTGAACAACACCTATTAAAGTGATGATCACACTAAAGGGACGTTACGCCATATACTTGATAAAAGTGATGGCTAGGTGTACCCACTTATTAAATAGCGAACACATTTAAAGTGTGTATTAAATATCGAGCACATTTAAAGTGTGGCCACCAACTGATAAATAAAACTAAGCCTAGAAGGTGATTATCCACCTGTATTGTCTGTTCACCTATTTATAAATTAGATGATTGTCCACCCGCATTGGAATATACTCACCCCTGGGTGGTGAGGTCTCATGGATACATAGAAAGAGTCCCTGTAAATTAAAACTCATCTCGAGTGATAGTCATGGACATGTGCCTGCTAATGGCAAGTCTAGAAATCGTCTGGTGTATCATTAAACTATCAAATTAATCCTTCCTACCTATATCTAGCAAAGCTTAGGAAAATCTTAATATTACCTAGTACAGTGAAAAATAAGGGTCAATCTCACAAGGAATTGGTTTAAATAAGTTACTACTAATCCTAAGGTGAAGGAGATTGAGAACAAGAAACTAAATAAACTACAAATAAAATAAATAAGTCAAGGTTTCATTTTCTTTCACTAAACAATCATGTCAATTTAATTCCTAAATCTATATTCAATTATTTATCTATAAATCACAAATAGTCTATAAATGCACAACTATCCCATTCTTTCCTTTGATTATATGCTATCTAGATAAACACTATAAAAAACCTCTTCCTATCAAATAACTTAAGCAAATACTCTAAGTTAATTTAACAAAAGCATTAAGTTAAAAAAGATCTTACATTAATCTAGATTATAATTTTACAAATACGGAATCTAACCTATGCTATATTCATCACTATAACCAATACCTCAAATGAGCATATCAACTATAATTTCGCTACTTATGGATTCAAATCTAACAAACATTTATTCAAACCCTAGCATTAGAATTCAATCATGTTTATCTATTTGCAAATCTAAACAAAGCAAAATATCATTCATAAAATTAATAGGCATAGAAGAACATAAACAACTTTAAATAAACAACTAATTGCATAAAATTTGAAAAATTAAAGAACATGACTAGGGCTTTGAAATCACTCCCAACCTAATCTAGGCCCTACTATAGCACATAAATAAGAATAAACAAAATACACGTCATGCTAGAATAATAAAAACTATAAAGGAAAAAGAAGAAGAATGATGATGGCAACTATGGTAGCTCCCACACTTTCCTAATCTCTCTTTAAGTTTTAGTGCACTTTTGTGACTCCTAGGTGTAAATAAATGCTTCATATCTATTGAAGAGGGTCCTATTTATAATGAAATAGATCTATGAGGTATCTAGGTTAAGTCTTGTATAAATAAGAAGTTGTTAGCCATCAAAATTTTCAAAGTCGGTGGCAATACAGTCTTTCAATACCATGGTACTCAAGTAAGCATGCCACAATATCCAATCTCTACTTTTTTTATTTTTGACTGTCAGCACAAAGGCGCCACAGTGCTAGGAAGCCAGTGCCATAATGCCAGACTGCTGTTTTGCCTCGATTTTTAATCTTCATCTAACTTATCTTATTTCAGTCTGTTTTTGACCCATTTTAGCACTTTTTAATTATTTAACCTCTAAAACACTTAAAAAATACAAAACAACACAAATTAGCTTAGAATTACACAAAAACTCGCATAATAGTATGGAAAAAGAACTATCATTAAATTGTTAATTGACACCTATCATAGCCTTAAGGGCCATTTAGATCTCACTAACTGTGTCCATGTATAAGCAACCATTCGGACTTCACTAGTTATCTATGCACAAGAGACTGTCCAAACATTACCAACTGTGCGTACACAAGTGGCCATTTAGATATCAACAACCACTCACAAATGACTATTTAGATATTGATAGTTGTGTATGAATAAACAACCAGAAAAATTAACCTAGGAGTACAAGAACATATATCTCAAGGTATATGTTACGGTGCAAACGTGTAATAAAACTGCAAGTGCACGGGTCGTGAACAAGTAATTTAGAGAAAGTAAGAATAAATAAAAGAAAATAAAAATATAAATAACATACGTAAATAAAACATGAAACTATTATGCACGAATGTACTATGGACTTGATTTCTCCTAATTGCTATTATGTTTGTCAAATTAGGTAACCATTAGACTTATTCCACTCGACTCACTAATCAAAGAATTTAATCAAATCTTGTTACCTCTTCTGAGGATCAAATGATAATATGTCTATGTACCTGAATTGATATCCCTATCTAACCCGTTTATTTAGGCATTTATTAAGTTTAAATCCTTAAAAGGAAGTTAAGGTATTATTTACCTACCGGCTACCGGTCTCACAATAATCCAAACTCTCAAAATAATTAGCTAGGCATTGATCTCTTCCCGATCTTATTGCTATCACAATAATCCAAACTCTCTGAGTGATTATCTAGGTATTGATCTCCTCCTAGTCTCACAACTACCTAAACTATGTTTCTCAGTTGGGGTTATGAAGTTAATATCTCCTAAGTATTAAAATCACAACGTAAATTCAACTAATTTATTGGCCAAGTAAATTACAAGTAATAAGCAAACAGAATCACAAATGAATTGAAAATAGAAAACAAACAATCAATTATCAAAATAATCCCAATAAAGTATTAAAAGAGTTACATCAAATCTTAGTTTAGAAAGTCTAGCTAAACATAATAAAATCCATGGCTAATCTCAACAAAAAATTCATAAATGAAAATATGTGATGCAATATTCCAATACAAAATTCTATAAAGATTAGAGTAAAGAGAAAGGAAAAGAAAAACTCTGGTAGAGATAAGTTGAAAGTCTTCAAATCTTCAAGAATCTTTCCCAAATCTTCTTTAAGAAATCTCTAACTTCAAGTTTTATCTCTCTAGAAACTTAGGTACCTTCTCTTGTATTTCTCTCTCCAATTCTTTATACTAGGATTTATTACTTAAATGGGTATATATAGAGCTCCAAAAATGAGTTAATCTTGGCTATTGAATCAAGAAAAAGAGCTAAAATTAACCATCTAGCGAAAAAACATAATTTAATAAAAAGGAATATGTTAAATACTCAACATTATGATTATTTCATATATGACTATCTTAGTAATAAAATTAATTCTTCCATAAAAAGGATGACTATTAGAGAATAATAAAATTTATCTCATCCAATCCAATATAAATAAAGGATAATACTTGAGGTATCAATTTTTGTACCAAATTTTTAATATCAATATATGTGATATGTGATTTGTCACTCCTTAATTGGTTATAATGTTTAATCTATTTGTAGTAAGTTTTAATATATCAATTAAATGATGATAATTTATATACCACATGTGTTGGTATAAAAATTGGGATATATAGTGTTATCCATAATTAAAATTATAAATATCTTTATTCTAATCTCATAGCATTAGTAACACAAATAAGATTACCACATTTTTAATGAAAATAAATCTCACTAGTAACTTACCAGTTAAAGATTAAAAATTTTAATTATTTATTATAGATAATTTAGATTATTTAACTATAATATCAATTCTCTTGTAATTCAATAGTTGAATACTAAGTTTCATAGTAATATAAATAATCATTGAATTTTGAGGGTTAAACATTCTAACAATGTAACATTAGAGGATATAAAATATATAAGCAAATAAGAAAAATTGTAAATTTTATTTATTTTCATCAATGTTACACACTGTCTATATGTTTTACGGCACTACCTCTGACACCAATCTCTACTCAATCTATTGAGTTAATAAGCCGATTCCCACCACAAAATATATTTTTCCTTTCCTCTTTTCTTGGATACTTTATAATCTTCAAAACCCATCGCCTACTAAAACAGAGCGAGTTGTAATGGAGTGAAGAAAATTAATTTTTACTTGTCACTCTGACCAGATATATCAAGCTATAAAATTTCTTTTGAATAAATTGAGGAAGAAGATTTTTTTTAAATTTATTTTGTCAAGTTTTCCAACTTATAATCATCACTATGATCCTCCCATTTTTTTTCCTCTTAACAAAGGGAGTAGTCTCTTTGTAATTAATTTTCCACTAAAAAAAGACTGCAAAATTAAATTTATAAAAATTAATTTTCACCCACTAAAAAAAATCCACAATTTAAAAAATGCAGTAGTTTTTATTTATGCACAGTGGAAAAAATTATTTATTTAAAAACCCTTTTAAAATGCATTTTTAAGGAAATTCCGGTCTCTGCCATTCGAGGTCTTAGGATGAGGCTTTCGTTGCTCACCATTCATCAAAGATAAAACCAAGAATCATATAAACTCGTCTTCTCTTTGATACTTTGCCTTTAGGTTAGACTGTGAGATAATTCCCAAGAGAAAGATAACTCATAACATACAAAGAAGAAAATGGCACTGAGAATGTGGGCTTCTTCTACAGCCAGTGCTCTCAAAATCTCTTGTGCCTCCAAAGCTCATCTCTCTCCTGCATTTTCTCTCTCTAGATGCTTCTCAACTGGTATTGTTTACTTTATCTCTAATGGGTTTTCTCGACATTTTGATATTATTATGAATCCATACCAGTTATCCACCAATATATATATTCGAAAAACAATAATGACCAATAAAAGTTGTTGCTTTTTTAAACAATATCATATCTTTTCTCATATCTTATAAAAGATATGATATTGTTTGTCGGTTTACTGTATTGTTTAAGTGTGAGTGGAAATGAAAAATGGGTAATCTTCTTTTGTTGGAAATTTTGCAGTTTTGGATGGTTTGAAGTATGCATCTTCACATGAGTGGGTGAAACATGAAGGCTCAGTGGCTACAGTTGGCATTACTGACCATGCCCAGGTCAGTATTAACCTCACTTAATCCCCTTTTTTAATGTAAATCATACTGTTTTTAAATCTTTCTTTAAATTTGTTCTGTCAAATCTGCCATTTGTAGATTTATGTTGCCAAAGAGTTCTTCACTCTATCTATTTTGGGTTACAATTACTTGGTGACAATTGGAAGAGTAGATTGAAAATGTTATATTTAAAATTAACACTTGCACACCTCAAATTTATTTTTCAGCTGGGGAAAAAAATAGACTAAATGATTATTTATTTTGTGGGAAATTGAATTTTATTACTGATTTACAGGTTGCTGCGCACTTTGGTGCTACTTAAATGTGAAAGTACTGTATTTTTTTTAACTTGTTTGCTCAAGAAAGAAAACAACATTTCTGAAATGCTGAGTCTAAACAGATTAACAATGGAGCTTCTCAATTTTGATGTCAGCTTATACGTGAACTGTGTATTTTGCAGGACCATCTTGGAGAAGTAGTATTTGTGGATCTCCCAGAATCTGGTGGATCAGTCTCCAAAGGTGGAAGCTTTGGAGCTGTGGAGAGTGTCAAAGCAAGCAGCGATATAAATTCACCAATCTCTGGTGAAATTGTGGAGGTTAACTCTAAGCTTACAGAGAAACCTGGCTTGGTAATTCTTCCTATCTACCTCAATACATTCCCCACTTTTCCCCTGTTTTCTTTGCAACCAAACAGCACTTTTCCCATTCTCTTTGTCTTCTGGAAATGAAATCTTCATTGGTTTTTCACATTTTGCTTGTGTCACTTTTTTTTTTTCTTGGGGGTCACGTGAAGATTAACTCAAACCCATATGAAGAAGGGTGGATGATCAAGGTGAAGCCAAGTGATCCCTCAGAGTTAGAATCCTTGTTGGGTCCTAAGGAATACACAAAGTTCTGTGAGGAAGAAGATGCTGCACATTAGAATTCCAATATGCAGATGCAGTAATCTTGGATATATACTTTTTCTGCTCAAAAAAAAAAAAACAAAAAAAAATGTAGGGGAAAACAAATCAGGGATGTTATCTGATTTCCAGCCCCTTTAAGAATGTTGTAAGTTTCCATAATGTGCCTGCTATGTTCTTCTGAGTTTTATTCTATTGTTAGACTTTCTCTGCATCTTCATGTAAGTAATATGTTCTTTTATTCCTCCATTTACATCCATTTCCCTTTTACTTTTCTTTGTTCGCCTACTATTGGAGCTTAGGTTTTGGGATGTTTGGATAAAATATTTTAAGAACTTTCGGCAGTTGAGGACCAGTGATAAAGAGAAAATAAAATTTTAGATGGAATATGCTAAAATGATTAATAAAATCAAAAAGAGAAATATTTACTTAATACCAGAAAAGAAATGCTAATGACTAATATGCCAAAATGGTAAGATATTAGGACCAATGGTGCCATATACCTTTTTATCTCCAACTTAATACAGTTTCATTGCTGCCAAAATTTTCATGTTTGTTCCATTTTTCCCGTTTCTATTTACTGGTCTTCATATTTGAAGACCCTTGAAGACCAGGTTCTTTTTTTTTTTTTTTTGAAAGGTGTATAAATACTCTATTTGTAATGATTACGGTGAGTGGGACAAATATCAAAAGTGAGAGATAAATAACAACTTTCAACAATAGTGGAGGGACCATAGGTTGTTTATTCAAAATACTTCTACTAAGATACAACAAAATCGCATAAATAAATAGTTAGCAACAATGAACGTTTGCTTCATTCTCCAAGAAACTTTTAGGTCATAAATGTGTATAATCGTGTAAATTATGATCTATATATCTAATAATAATCTCAATTAATTAGGATATTTTTAAGATTAATGTCACACACTGTGACAAATAATTAAGAAAAAATAATTCGACTGACGTGACATGACGTGACATTACATAACATGCTGGAATTTTGTATGCTCTTCTGTACATTCATTAATTGTCACCCAAGAATTTACTTTAAACTTAGAAGTGTCATAGTTTAACATTTTCATATTCTTACTATTGCAAGTATCAACGGTTAACTACTGACCCTTTTCCAAGATGGAAAAATATATCAAAGATGACCACTTTATATAGGTTCAAGAGTTTTTAACACTTCTAAGTTTCAACTACAGAGAGAACTAATTAACTCATTTATAAATAATAATCTCCATGTAGATAAAAAAGAAATGGACGGAAATGGGACCAATCTTTTCTAAAATGACTTTTCAAAGACCACTTTTTAGAATGAATTTTTAGGATTAGTAATTTTTAATATTCTCCATCAGCTAATCATAGCGGTTATCTTAAAAAATCACTACAAAAAGTAGTACTAAAAATCTCATTTTTGCTTCAAAAGAGTCCTGTTTCCGTTCATTCCCTATATTATTAAATCAGAAGAAACAGAATGAACCATATAAAACTAATAAAGCCCAACATAAATGTTCATGTGGATGATGGTGAAGATAGCTTCTTGACTTTTGCTAGGCAGTTGTCTTTGGGCCTTGTATGAGGTAAGTATCTCACGGCACTTCTTGGATTCAGTCGTTCAAGCCTGCACTTAGGAAATTCAAAAAAGAAAATAAATAAATAAATAAGAACTATTTCCTAAATACCACAATTACATTTGTAAACTGTTTTTTGCTGAAAATTATATTTGAATCTATTCCATTCTGATGGACCTTTATAAAGAGAATGTTCTAAAATTTGAAACTTTGAAGGTATGGAAGAAACTTATCAACTGAGCTGTCTAATTTAAGCCACAATTTAGTATGAAAGCTTGCTTTTAAGGCCTAAAGACTATGAATTCAACATAACTAATTAGAAAAGACAATGAAAATCAAAGGAACTCACTCATAGTGAAGAAGAAAATAATGAAGAAACGTTGAAAGTTCAAGTTTTGCAAAATCACTTCCAGGGCACAGCCTACTTCCTGTTCCAAAGGGAATGAAAGCTCTTTCTTGGGTTGACCTTCCTAGAAATGTCCATACATGATGGATTTATAGTGTCAAATAAAAAAAAAGAACATGCTTTATAAAAATTGTACTCATATATATATGTGGGAATTTTTTTTTAAACCTATTCATAAGTATCAATTTGGTTAATGAAAATTTAGTATACATATTTTTTTATTGTAAAATGTAAGAGAGAGAAATAACATTAATGATGCACATTTTTTTATGTATTTTATTATAACCATTAGATCACCATTAGATGGTGATCCAATGGTTAAAAAAAAATACTTACTCATAGGTAAAAAAAAAATACCTATTGGATTGACACTATTGGATTGACACGTAGGTAGTTGTATCTCTGTCAATATATAATAGAGGTTAAAAATCACATGAGCAAGCATAGTTTATGTTACTTACATTCCATCTTGAAGGATTGAACTCCTTTGGATTCTTATAACATTCTGGATCTAAATGAATCCCCCTAAACCATACCAGCACTTTCCAGCCCTTTGATATTGTATATCCTTAAAAGGGAAACTTCTTACTAAGTTTCGTTATAAATACTCTTTAAGAAATAAAAAACAGAGGAAGGACTTACCACCGATGCTAACATCCGCTTTCGCCTCTCTATAAGTAAACAATGAGACATTAACGACGCGGAGTGTCTCGTCAATTACCTAAATCCAGGATCAGATAATTGTGTTTTTTTAGACGGTGACAGAAAGTGAACTTGCATTTTTATAGGACTCTTTCTTATAACATATCATATACTTTAGTGCAGCATTTAGTATGAAGCAGATCACCTATACCTTCTAATGAAAAAAAAATACGCAATTTATTTTCTTGGTGAGTCATATGGCCAAGCACCCCATTGGGAACATAGTTTTCATGAAAAGAGTTGGATTTGAAAAGTTACCATTAGCTATCTAACATCATAAGTTAGCATGTGATAGAACTTTGCCAGTAAGGTTGAGGAATCGCATTTGTGAATATGAAATTATACAAGGATGTTAGTTCTTTGTGAACCATTCAAAATGAGTTCACGTCTATAATTATCGTTAGGGGCTAATTCTACTCATATAATTATTTATTACTAATGCTCAATTAACAACAATAAAGAAATTCAAATATCTCAATACAATTATACCTTGGAAAGATATTCCATCTGTTTAGTTTCTTTAATGCTCAATCATTTCTCCGTTGCTGGTCTTGTTCGCAGAATTTCCTCTTGCTCTGCCTGAAACTTCAAGTCAATTATGATAATAGGCTAACAAGGAAGACAAACCATTTTTAAGAAGATTAAGTTGCGTGTTTCAGTCCTATAGAAGTTAAATCATAAATTTAGCCGAAAGACAACTTCCGCAAGTATTTCAATTCTACTTTAGAATTTTCTTTTCAATTAAGGATGACATAAATTTTTTCGAAAGAGGGTGACATAACACGTTTCAAAACGAGATTTCATTCAACACTATAGTCTTAATCTTTGGTTAAAACAGTGTCGTTGAGAAGTGCAAGAAATTAGTAACTGCAGAAGTTAGTATACAGCAACTGTACAGTAAAACAGGAATTTGGAGACCATATACATTCATTCTTGTTCATGGATAGTGTATAATTTTGACTAGAGCAAACATATGGCTATCAAACACATTCAAATTCATTGTAATAGTATATCCTGACCAACCTTAGCCCTTTGAAGATACTCTGGATGCTTATGTAAGAAAAGGGTTGCCCACAAAGTGGCATGAGCTGTAGATTCATGGCCAGCATTTAAGTACATGAGGATCACATCTATGATCTCCTTGTCGTCCAATTTTTCGCCATTCTCGTCCTCAACATCTAACAATAAATCCATCATGTCTTTCTTCTCTTCTGATAGATTGTTTCCCTTTCTTTCTTGCCCTTCTACCATCTATAACACCTTGCAGAATCTTAACCAAGTTTTTCCGAGCCTGCATGACACAAGACTAGGATGATCAAAGAAATTCTGTTCCTGTTGTTATGGAACAACTTTTACAAAAATCACTGATGTATAGACACATCTATCCAAAACATGAAATAGAAAGTTGAATTTATTTTTGAGGAGGAATATTACCGACATTCTGACTTCAACAACTTTCTTTATGCTCAAGAACATTATCTGATACAAAATGGTACAACCATAGTTTATTTCATTGCATATTCAAACGGAATTCATCTTTTTTTTTTTTTTCGGTCGTTCATGCTGTGGAAGAAAACAGTTCACACCATATTTTAGTCACAAACAGGTAAAAGGGCAACAAACAAGTTAGACATAATTCCATATAAACTAGCTTAGTAAGAGTAGAGTTCCATGTTACTTTCAAATCTTCTGGTGTTTGAACTGAGAATAAATGTCCCAACAGTATTGATGATATGAAGAACCAAAGACAAACACACAAAAATAATAATTGTAGGAACAACAATAATAATAAATGAATGAATATGACATTTAGTGCTTTATGATATGCAAATCCAGGGAGATTGATGGCCATGGATCTTAGTCCATAATTGAGTTTAGCATATTCTTCCTCCATTGTTTTAATTATTGGACCACCCTCACAGCTCAAAAAAACATACATGATTATTTTGAAGGTGATCTTCCTTATCTCAGTCAAGAACTCAACTGGTCTATCTGCCTTAGCCAATTCATCCAAGGAACTTAGCATAACATCTTTCATGAGTTCATGGTAGACGGATTGTGCTTTCAGGCCGCTGATCGGAGCAGAAAGGCCTAAGAAAGACTTCCTTCCCATCAAAATAGAAGTGGATTTAGGCCAGCCTGGCTTGAACTGTGCATCATCCATCAAGACAGGTCTGCATGTTTCAGGTGTTGTGACAATGATTGTTGGGCATCCAAACAAATAGGCCTTGTAAATACCTGTCCTGCCAAATCTGGATTTCCAGTAACAACAAGAGAAAATAATGTTCAAATGAAAATTATTGTAATCTTTGTTTATTGCCTGTTGAAGAGGTTTTAACCAGTCTCTTACTTTAACTGTATACTCAGTTTTCGCAGTTCAAATAGTTGGAATATGTTTCGCTAGATATGTACTCTCAAAAGAAGTGACTAAACTATATTTAGCTTAAATGAAGTTACAATGGGTAATATGTAGTTCCTCAGATTGATATAACGAGAAATTTAGTTCATGTTTGGTCCATTGTAAAATGTTAAAAAACTCGGTTCTGTATAAATTAAAGGTAATATTATATTTGGTTATATTTTTGTATTATATTATTTAATACGACGTTAAAATTTAATACACTATATAAATTTTAATACAGAAAATAAATTTATATGACACTATTATAACATTAACTCTTTATCCCTTTTTCTGTTCTTCATTTCTCTCTTGTCATTTTTCTTTTCTCTATTTTCTTTCTCATTTTTTTTTTCTCTTCCCTTCTTTTTTTTTTAACATCACTTCATCTTTTTTAGAAGTGTTATTTTTCTAAATATTTTTAAAAATTGAAATTAGAAAGTGGTACTGTTGGAAAATAACTTTTGAAAAGTAGCATTTTAGAAGTCGTATTTTTCAAAATAATTTTTTTAAAATATTATTTTTCTAAATGAATTTTTAAAATGATATTTTTCAAAAATTAATTTTTAATGCAACATCTTTATATAATATAAACCTAAATATAAGATTGTAAAATAATACAATACAATACATCAAAATATAATATAGAATAACTAAATCATGATACTGTATTATCTCTTTATGGTTTGCCCATATATACCTGGCGATGAAGTTGGAGATGAATGAATCAGGGTCACCAAATTTGAAAGCAATCAGAAAAGACCACATATTCCCAATAAGAGGCCATCCCATGTCACCTGGGGGCAGAGAGCACTGCCTTCCAGCCACCATCCATATATGATACCACTCATTAGCTCGCTTTAGGACCAAAATAACAGCAACAAGGCCACCCATCAAAGCTGAGAAAACCCATTATCCTAAATCCAGTTCCATTTTCAAATGTTTTGATGTGTTTTAGAGTTACAGACAAGAAGCTCTGAAGCTCCATCAACATAATAAAACCTCACCAGTAGTTACTTAAACAGGTTAAGAGGCCAAATCCTCTTTTATAGTACTTCTGTCTTGTCACATCTTTTGGACTCTTATGCTCTCCCAGTGCATCTTTTTATCACTAAAGTTTTGGGAAGAGATGCTTGGCATTTTATAAGAAAGATGCCTTCACTCTCCACAAGTTTGGTCAAAGTGGAAAATAGCTACATAAGCAACTAAAATAGTCAAAAACTAATATATAAAAAACAGCCCCTTTTAGATAATACCAGAGTCAATTTCAGCTGAAATTGTACATCAAATATATAAATATGTCCAGAAAGATAGGAGGATTAATTAGTTCCAAGAGTGCGCAACAAGAGGGCACCAATCCAATAGTTATTTTTTTTTTTTTACCTATGCATAGGTATCAATTTGGCCAATGAAAATTTAGCATGCACATTTTTTTATTGTAAAAAGTAAGAGAGAGAAAGAGCATTAATGATGCACATCTTTTCATGCACTTCATTATAACCATTGAATCATTGTTAGATGGTGATCCAACGGCTAAAGAAAAAATACTTATATATATATATATATATATATATATATATAGGTTGCCAATCCAATAGATATTTTTTTTCTTTACCTATGGGTAGGTATTTTTTTTTTAGCCGTTGGATCACCATCTAATGGAAATTCAGTGGCTATAATGAAGTGCATGAAAAAACGTGCATCATTAATGCTCTTTCTCTCTCTTACTTTTTACAATAAAAAAAAATGGATGCTAAATTTTTATTGGCCAAATTGATACCTATCCATAGGTAAAAAAAAAAATACCCACTGGATTGGTGCCCATATATATATATATATACGTGCATCGTTAATGCTCTTTCTCTCTCTTACTTTTTACAATAAAAAAATGTGCATGCTAAATTTTCATTGGCCAAATTGATACCTATGTATAGGTAAAAAAAAAAAAAACCTATTGAATTGGTGCCCTATATATAATATTGATAAAGAACTTACGATATATTGATAAATAAATAATCATTAATTCCTAGCACAAACATCAGTGAAAAATAAACTATATTGCCAAAAGGGTGATCATTAAAGGACAAGTAAGAGCCATTATCATATTAAGATGTTAGTCCAAAATTTAAGGGATATATTTGTGAGTTTGAGAGGATCAGGAGTTCAAACCTTGATAAAATCTTGATAAAGTGTATGTATTATTTTCCTTTAAATTTATTGTAAATAATAATTATTAGTCGGTCTCACTTAAAAAAAAATATTTAGTTGAAGCAATGAATCTGATCCTTGTTGAAGCCAGGTGAAATATTTAGTTGAAGCAATGAATCTGATCCTTGTTGAAGCCATGTGATATCACCTGAAGATAGTGATAAATTAGTCTTGTGATGATGCATTGGTTTAGACTTTCTCAAAATCGAAATCTATTACAAATATTTTAATAAATTAGAGGTCATGAAAAATGTATGAATCATCGATAAGCTGATCATGACAGTTCAACTAAACTACTAATCAAAATTGCTTCATTCATTATCCATGAGAAAGGGGAAAAAAAAAAAAAGGATTTATGATGCAGGAGCATGACATATTTAGCATAATAGGATATCCTATATAAGATATACTATTAATAATTAAGTTTCATTTCATTATCAAGTTATTTTAATTTTGGGTAACTATATTATTAATTAGGTTTTATAGATTTGTATTTACTGTTTACATGTAAATAGGTTTTAATAATTATTTTTTATGAACGAATATTTAATGACTATTGAATTTTCTCCAGGGTTTTTTTTTTCTGTCTAATTTATCTGATTCTCAATTTTATTCTCTTTCTTGTCTCCTATTCGTCTATTTCTGCCTTAATTTTATTCATCCTTGCTATTTTACCAATTATCTTCTTTTTTTTCGCATTATCCTGCATCAGCTTATTAGACATGCAACCAAGGGGGAAAAGAGTAGTTTTGGGGAGATGTGGAATCATCAAATTATAATGCTAGATTATGATTTATGAGCATTGACAACTTCGGACTGACTATAAACTAGAACAAAAGTAAAACAATAAATAAATACACGTCATATATATATCAGATTTAGCGGACACAAGGGAATGGGATTCTTTAAAAGAAATGTACGGAAGTCATTTGAATATACTTTGGTGTAAGTACCGGCTTGGTTAGTATTTGGGCCATGAAGTTTTTCCAAAGCATTAATTTATAGTTATCCTATACCATTACACTCCAGCACTCGAAATTAGTACTGTTCTACTTTACATATCAGATATTAACATCACTTGGTTCAAAGACAATTATTTCATACTAGCAAAAAGAAAAAGGGGCTATATATACACACATACATGTAAATAATATCTTTATGAGAAAGATCACTTATTAAATCAGTAAATCAAGTCTTCCACTGGAGAATGCAATAAAACTAATTGAAATGTTAAACCATGACTATGAGGGAACCAAGTAGAAATATTTTCTAGTTCGATCAAACTTCCCTATTCATCACATAAACACTTCTTCTTTTATTACTCCACCACTACCCCACCCCCCAACTACTTGCTTGGAACATAAATGCACATTATGTTGTAGGCACATCTGATTTCTAAAACAAAATTGGCAAACACAGATAAAGTTATTTATACATCAGATAATAATCCACATAGTACAAAGTTAGATGAAACAACAGAAGAATAGTCTAATACAAGGATTATTTATTGAATGCCAAACACAGCATTGCTGAACCTCATGGCTCCAGTTGGTACTCAGATATTAACATCAGCAGATTCCAGAAAAGAAATGGAAATCAGTTCAGACCGATATTGATCAGTTACATCGCCATTCGACTGCGAGACACCATCAACGCCACTCAATCTTTCAGATGACAAGTTTGAATCAAAAGCCTTCTCCGGTACAGAGTAAGAGATTGCAATAAGCAACTCTCTTGTTAGCTCCTCAGAAACCTCACAAGGTGCTCTGATATCCATAAAATGCCAACTAGTTCCTGCATTTCAAACCAAAAAATCTAAAAAAATTGTGCACAAATAGAATATGAAAATAAAATGTAATAAGCAATAAAAGTTTGCTTTCCTTTTTAAAGTAAATGTACAAACTCTCAGCTAAGGATCTCTCAACCCACTCAATTAAGTCCAGAAAATCAAATCGGGACCTATGGTTACCTAGTCAACAGATACTCAGCTAAACCCTTTACCCAATAAGTATTAGCAGAGAACTCAAATTCGATTAAAATCCTCTTCATACTCCCCCAACTTGCAGTAAGCATACATCGTCTACCCATAAATACGAGGAGTATGCTTCTGAAACACCAATTACCAACCCCATTAATAATTTACAAAACAGGCATAAAGTTTTTATTCACTAATGTGATGACAATTGATGTTAATTCAATGTCTTGATCTCTATTCAGGTCAGTTCGGCTAAGGTGGCATCCCGGGTTTACAGTTATTAAGGTTTCAAATTTTCTGTCCTAATTCGACTAGGACTCCTAGTGAAATTATAATCCCAGTGAGGTTCATAAAGGGGGTAACTATATTTCTATTAGGACCGGTGCAAACGAACTGCCTATTAGCCTAAGGTTATAATAATGGAAAGGGAGTCAGTGAGGAAGAGAGACAAATATACCACAAGGTTTATGAATCCAAATCCAAGTGTTCAAACCTTTAGCGTTGTATTTTTCTTACTAGTTTAAATAATAGATGCAGCAATTTTGTCCGAACTACGTTAAATGTTGGTGTTCTTGGTATATGCGTCTGTGTTGTCCACCAAAATCTAATCCAGGTTTTGGTTATAGATTCTAACAATTAATTTAGCACAAAATCAGTATAAGACCAACCAATATAATGAACTACTTTTTTTTTTATTAAAAAAAAAAAAAAAAACCCAATCTTCTACAACCAAATTATGTATTATTAAACTTTTCAAAGAAATAAAATTATGTATTATTAAAATATTTTTCCACCTAATTTTCCTAAAAAAAAAAAAAAAGAACCCTTTTCAACCTTTTCCAAATACCAAACCCCACCTACATCTTCATGGACATACTAGCTTAAATACGAATTATAACAAGCTTCTGTAAATTAACATAGGTTTTCGTATTGTATCAACCATAATCAGATCTAAACTGGACATTAGGCAATATTATTCCAAAAAAAAAAAAAAATCAAAACCAACTAAAATTGAACAAGAAATTGAAATAAATGAATAAATAAAATAAATAATGAAAATATACTTTTTCAGAGAGAAAGAAAGAGAGAAAGGGGTTAGATAAATGACCTCTGGTTGTCGAAGATTCACAGCCCCTTCTTCTGTCTTCACCCAACCTTTTTATCTTTTTCCTTTTAAAGCTGTTCGCATTTTTTAAGAGACGAATTTGCCCCTATTCTGTATATATATATATATTTGATATATTCCAGATTGGTCCAGAAGGATTGATAACAGAGAGAAAAATTCAGTTAGTTATCACTACACGTCATTGAGTGATCGGACCCGGATCAGAATTGGCCGCCCCGCCCGGCCCTAGTACCGACTTTAAGTAAGCCACAACCTAAAAGGTAAATAAAAGTGCTTCTAACACTTTGGCCTATAAAAATACAAAAATAAAAAAGAAAATGACAATTTATACTGTCTTTTAAAAAATATTTCTAAAATACAATCTCTAAATATTAAATATTTTTTTTATACTGGAAAAATATTTTCATTTATATGATTTTAGACGTGATGTCAAAATTATAAATTCGTTCGTCTTTACAGAAATTTTATTAATTAAAAAGTAATGCTAATTATGAAAACATAAGTTGATGTAATTGTTGGAATAGAGTTGGCCAATAGTCCAGCCTTGGGTTTGATTTTCTGGTCTCTCAATTTTTCTATTTCCGTCTCCTTTCTTTATTTATTCTTTTTTTTTTTTATTTTTTTTTAAATTCATTTTTTATAAATTATTTTCTATTTTTTTCCGAACATTATTACTCTTTTTTTCTTTCCTTTATTTATTTATTCATTTTCTTTTTAAATTCACTTTTTATAATTTATTTTAAATTGTTTTCTACATTGAACATCATTACTCCTTTTTTTTTAAACCTTTATTGTTTTCTTTATTTTTCTTTCCTTTATTTTTTTTATTTTTTTATTTTCTCATTAATTTTTTTTTTCAATTCAATTTATCTGTTAACTATCTTTTTCTTTTATTTATTCCTTTTAAATAGAATAATTGAAATATGTGTATAGAAACTTAATATTGCCTACCAAGAAAGTTTTTGCTCTAAGACTTCCAAAATTTCTTGTTAGTTTACTTACATACAAAGTATTTAACCAAATTGGCTATTAAGAAATCTTTGTGATTTTCTATGATTTACTTACAGACAAGACATTCTACTAAAATAAAACAAAACTGGTTTCCAAGAAACCTCTATGGTATAAACTATTTTCTATTCTTTTTTTTTTTCAGCATTGAACATAATTATTCCGTTTTTCTTTTCTTTATTTATTTATTTATTTTTATTTTCATTTTAAATTCAGTTTTTATAATCCATTTTAAATTTTTTCCGCACTGAACATTATTACTTTTTTTTTTAACCTTTGTCATTTTCTTTCTTTTTCTTTCCTTTATTTATTTTTATTTTTTCATTTTCTCTTTTTATTTTTTTTTTTGAATAACCTTTACCCTCAATTTATCTATTTTCCATCTCTTTCCTTTATCTATTCCTTTTGGATATAGAATAATTGAAATATGTGTATAGAAACTTAATATTGCCCCCGAGAAAGTTTTTACCCTCGGACTTCTAGAATTTCTTGTTAATTTACTTACATACATGGTATTTTACTATAAAGAAACCAAACTGATTTCTAAGAAATCTTTGTGGTTTCCTATGATTTATTTACATACAATACATTCTACTAAAAGAAAACCAAATTAGTTTCCAGGAAACTTTTGTGGTATAAACCATTTTCTATTCTTTTTTTTTTCTGCATTGAATATTATTAATCCTTTTTTTCTTTCCTTTGTTTATTCTTTTTTTATTTTCATTTTAAATTCATTTTTTACAATCCATTTTAAATTTTGTTCTGCACTGAACATTATTATTCCTTTTTTTAACCTTTGTCGATTTCTTTCTTTTTTTTTTCCTTTTTTTTTTATTTTTTTTTATTTTCTCGTTTTAAATTCTTTTTTTTCCCCAATAATCTTTACCCTCAATTTATCTATTTTCCATCTCTCTCCTTTATTGATTCCTCTTGGATATAGAATAATAAGAACATGTGTATAGAAACCTCATATTGCCTACCAAGAAAATTTTTGCTCTCGGACTTCTAGAATTTCTTATCAGTTTAGTTTACTTACATACATGATATTTTGCTATAAAAAAATCAAATTGGTTTCTAAGAAACTTTTGTAGTTTCCTATAATTTACTTCCATACAAGGCATTCCGTTAAAAGAAAAATAAATTAAACATTAAACAAAACTCAATATTCTTCTAAAAGAAAACCTTTGTAGTTTTATGTGATTTACTTATATATATAGTACTCCACCAGAAAAAAACCAAACTGGTTTCTAAGAAACTTTTGTAGTTCCCTATAATGGTATTTCGCTAAAAGAAACCAAACTAGTTTCTAAAATTTTTTTGTGGTTTCCTGTGAAAGAAAAAAAAAAGACGACTTATTTATTGAAATACTACCCTATTTTCTAGCTCCTAAGATATTTAGAAAAATGCTCTGAAAAGTTGTACTGAATTTTTTATTATTTTTGAAAGGCTATATATTTTGTAATATTGTTTGAAAAATATGAATAAGTGTCCAAAGCTTAAAAAAAGAGAATAATAAATATACAGTGGGTTTGATATTTTTTTTTTCCAATTTACGTACTATTTTTTAAAAAAAACACCACTTTAATTTTTTATTTATAAAAATACCATTTGAAAATATTTACTAGTTTCTAGTGTCTGAAAACTAGTTAACGGTTACGAGTTATAAATACATTTAGTTATTAGTAACCCGTGCTCAAAAACTGATTACAGCTTACAAGTTATTATTTAAAAAAATAGCATTTTTCTAAGAATTTTTTTTAAAAATGGTATTGTTCTAAAAAATACGGTACCGGATCTAAAAAAATTGAGCCAACCATATATTTCTAATTTTTTTCGAAAAATGTGGCCTAATATTCACTGAAAAAATAAGGGAAAATTTGATTTGATTTTATGTGATAACCTTTTTAAAAAAACTAAAATTCAAAATTCAAAAGTTTCAGATTTAAAAATTGTTTGAAAAAAGTTCAAATTTATTTAGAAAAATACTACTTTAAAAAATATCTAAAAAAATACCACTTTTTAACTAATTGATGAGATACTTTAGCTAATAAGTCAAGTTATTTGAGGTAACTAGACTAAATACTATATTTTGATTGGTTATCCCAAGTACTCAAATGGTTACCTCGAAACTATTAAAAAGTACTAATTTTAAAGAATAAGTGATATCTTTATAAATATGAAGAAGTGGTATGTTTCTAAAGAAACTGTTAGAAAATTATATTTTTTAGATTTTTCAAATTAATGGGCTTCTTACAAAATTTTAAGCCCAAAGTACTAAAAATTAAAAAAATTTAGATGGACGAATTTTTTGAAAAATCTTGAATTGATTTAGAAAGATATTACTTTTTAAAAGTTTTTTTTATAAGAAAAATAATGCTTTTAATGAATAGTTAGGTCAACAAAAAAATTGTATCTTTTGTCCATATTTTACAAATTTATTTTCCAAAAATTTTGAATCTAGACTTAGTAAATATTATTTTTATTTCCAAGCAGTTAAACCAGTTATAAAAAAATCATTTGGACTAACATAAATTGGTAAAATTATAGACACAGTGCAAATTTTTTGAATTTCAAAATGTAAAAGTATTTGTTTTTTGGCAGAAATCAAAACATAGAATTAAATTGCAGAAAGATCAAACTTCAAGGTATTTTTTTTTTACAATTAACTCCTTTTAAATAAAAAAGATACCATGGTTTTCTCAAATAAGTGCCAAATGAAATTGTCAGTAATACTACACATCTTAACAAATTAAGTATATAAAAAAATAATTTATTATTATGAAATTATATTATTTGTTATAATATTTAATTAATGCACATTTTTTTTTTTTTTTTTACCTTACTCGTTACCTTAACACCTAAATGTGTCTCAACAAGAGAGCAAGCAGAGCCTGCGAAGAGCACACAATTTTGAATGACTCATAATTAAAGTGAAATTCACTTTCGCCAAAGCTTGTGCCATTTATGTTAGTTCATTGTTGCTAATTGTTAAGGAGGGAGGACTCACGGAAAGCCTTTTTTGAGGGGAAAAAAATGAAATAAGGAAAGAAAAGAGTAGACATTTTCTGAAAATAAGTGTGCAATCAGATATCCTCTCTTTATTTCCACTTTTTAAGGCAGAAGAGAACGAACCCAACCCAGCTTGAATGTTTTATGAAAATCTCTAATGGATTTGGGCATGTAGTTCAAGCCCAATCTAGCTTACACTATTTTACAACTTATGAACAAGCCTAACTAGAGAAAAGAACGTGGATAAGACTTATTCGGCTCCTAATTGATATTTTTAGGACTTGCAAGTATTTTAGACTTGGATAGGACCAGCTTTTTAACTTTTGTGAGACTTGATGGAGAGAGAAATGAAAATATTCTAAAGTTATTATTCTTATTATTTCTTTCTTCTCTTTTCATTACATTATTTCTTCCATTGTTGCTGTGTTCTTTCTTTCTTCTTCTCTTTTTATTTTTCCTCCAAATCAAAGCTTTAAGAAATTAGAGAAAAGATCGAAGCTTGTTCGTTGTATATAGGAGAGTTTTGGCATTTGAAGGTAAGGTAAATTATGTATTTTATTTAATAAAAACTTTGATATTGTTTAATATTGACTCATCAATGTTTTGAAATAGGTCCATAATAGTGATCTAGAAATTTTGTTGAAATATTTGTGTTTTTTTGTTGAACTATTTATTTTCTTTGTAATGGTAATCTAGATGTCACAAATCAAGTAGTTTATGACCTCAGGGCAAGAACTACTTGACGCCAAGTCAAGTACTAGTCAAGTTGTACTTGATTTGGAGTCAAGAACTACTTGATCTAAGGTAAGAATTACTTGACCTAAAACAGAAATCAACAAAAGTACAAATGAAGACTTAGATAGGTGATTTTCGCATCCTTCATTGGCAATGGGGACTTAAATGACTCTTCTTCTTCGGCAATAGAGATATAGATGACGTCGTTCTCGCCTTTCTCATCTACATCATGGCTAAAGATTTTGTATATTCTTTTTTATCTTCGACTGACCTGGTTTTTGCTATTCTAAGACTTTCTTTGTTCTTTTAGATGAGAAGAATGAATCAAAGAATTTAAATACAGATTTGAGTGAACTATTTTTGAGCCTAATGATAGTTTTTGACGATTTTCATAGTCATACTTAATAACAAATAAACTATAGTCCCAACTAAAAAATGAAAAAAATAAATATTAAATTAAATCAACCAAATGAACTGATCAAAAGACAATATATCAACTTATAAATATTAAATTAATTCATAGTCAACTTATAACTTAACCTAAGGTCAAGTACAACTTGACTCCCTATCAGATAAATGATTCGTGATATTATGTAATTAAAAATTTACAATAAAATAGTACTTGATCTTGGGTCAAATGGGTCTTGACCTTTGCTGAGATCAATTAGTCAAGTGGATTTTAACTTGCTGAGATAAAGTAGAGAGAAATGGATTTTACAGAAAAATATATGGAGTGAGTTATATCAAATCCGAGGTGAAGCTCTGTTGACTATCAGGTTATATGTAGAGGTAGGATAGAGTATTTGAGACTTTTAGTTCTTGTATGCTCCACTTTTTAGTTTTAAAAAATTTATTAAAAAAGGTAGTCTAAAATATATCCAATAGGGGGAAAGAGTCCTATCCGTGTCTTTTTTTGTCGGGAAGGAGTTTTTTCTATGTCCTTTTCTTGCTTGATTATGATGTTGGATTGGCTTGATTCGTTATAGCAGTTGGGTGGGTATATAGGCCCAGATGATCATAAGTCAAGTACGATGGTTTTAACTTCACTCATGAAAAACCTAAAAAATGGGTTAAGACTTAATTACCCAAACACTATTTTTAAAGAAACATGAATATTCAAAGTTACCAACCCTTTATTATGATGGCATTTTAAAGACTCGTAATAAAAGTTATGAAGGCTCATGAAAAAAGTCACAAAGGAAGATCTACAGATCATATATTAAGAATTTATGACATATATTCATTTTTTTTAAAAATGGTTATTATTAAATGACTATATTTACTAATTTATAACGTAATGATCATTTATTTTTAGATAAATGTTCATTTGTTACTTTGGAGGTTTTATATTTTTTATTTTCGCCCCTTTTTAGTGTCCTTTACAACTATTAATAATAAATCACAATTAAGTAGAACATTTATTTTTTTTTCTTATTTAATTAGTATATTTTCATATATATCACGTTGTAATCTTAATTTTTGGTAGATATCTTTTTAGTTGTGGTATATCTTTTTATGAGATTGGTAAATCAGGTTTTTATGAAAAAACTTATGTATTTGAAAATTCAAGCTTAAAGTTTGATAGGTATCTTTCTAGCCATAGTATATTCATTTATAAGCTTAGTATATTTAACTCCGAAAATAGTACATTGCAATCATAAAATTGGAATATATGAAAATATACTATGTACATAAATGGATATACCGAAAAAAAAACAAATGTACTACAAAAATGTGATTTTCTGTTAATTACCACAAAGTTATTTTTTGAAATTCTATGAACTCATAAACATTAAAACATAGTTTAAAAACTTTTTTACTAACAATTGAATATTAACTCATAGGAAATTATGAGTTTTAATAAGAGTAATAGTGAGTTTTGAAAATATACTGAGAAAACAAATGTACCATTTAAGGGTGATATTTTTTTAATGGCTCTAATGTTCATTTGCTAATAAAAAAGAGTTTAAAAATCTCTTAATTAAAAAATAAGCATTAATTTATAGGAAATTATGAGTTTTAATGAGAATAATGGTTAATAACACAATAAATGGTATTATATTTCATGAACTCATAAACTTTACAACATAATTTAAAAAGTCTCAACTAACAAATGGATATTAACTTTAAAAAAAGTTTCAATAAGGGTGATTTCAGTATTTAATTTGAATTATCGTCTAATTGAGTCATTTGGCTATAGGTTTTGAGTTGGGTATATTTGTAGATTTTTGGGTTTAAAAAGAGGCATATATCTATTCAACCTGAGAAGATTATATTTACGACTGGCTCTCAAATGGTCAATACGGAAAAATAAGAGGAAATTTGATAATTTTATATGGTAAAATTTCAAAAATAAAATAAAAAATTTCAGATTTAATTTTTTTTTTGAAAAATCTTAGATTTATTTAGAAAAATATCACTTTTTACAAATTGATAAAGTATTTGAGATAATTTGTAAAATTATTTGAATTAATGAGTCTGATTCCTTCAAATAAATCGGTTGGTTATCTCAAAAAAATTTTAAGGTTACCAATTTTGAAGATAAAGTGATATTATTCTAAATAGTTTTGAAAAATGTAATTTTTTTAAATAAACTTTTGAAAAGTAATATATTTTTAAATAAAGTTTAGCTCATCGGAATTTTTCAATTTTTCAGATTTTGGACTTGGTTTTTTCTAGCCTGAAAAATAATGGTAAAATATTCCTTTGGTAGTTTGACCCAGATTATTCCTACCTAGGTTGAAATCTCTTGCGTTGGGTTTACTTAATAAAGAAGCCAACGGGAGCTAACTCAGTTAGTCTAAGATTTGAGGGATGTATGTGTAAGTTTGGAGAGGTCAGGGTCTAAACTTTGGTATAGTGTATAGGTGTTATTTTCTTTTAAATTTATAGTAAGTGGTGGTCATTAGTTAAGCCCCATTTTTTTAAAAAAAAAAATAAAGAAAAAAGATTAGCAAAGCAAATTAATGACTTTTTTTTTGGACGATCCTAAACACACTTCTGATTCTAGAAATAAACTGCACATTAACATACTTTAGTATGTATATTTTGTTTTCCAATATAAAATTGGGGGAACCTTAATTATGCCTTTTTTTTTCTTTTTCCTTTTTTGGTATTGTTGAGTGGAGAACAAACACATCGAGTTTACAAACTTGATTAATTAACTTTCCTAAAGAACTATGCACACGATTGCTAACCGTACGTAAAAAAAATACTAAAAAAAGATTTCAAATAAAAAAATCACTAATTATATATAGGTTCCAATTCAATATTTATTTTACTTTTTACTTATATTTATGTGTATTTTTTTTTAATTTTTGGATTGTTATCTAATAATTATCATAATTTGAATAGTTAGAAAAAAATAATAAAAATAAATATTTATTATTTAATATAAAAATGCGTGATGGGTGATGAAACAAAACAATGGATAATTAAAAAAAATCCTTTTGACATTGGTGTCTGTATATATATAAGTACACACATAATATATACATGATGCAAATCATCACTCGGCAATTAGTATTCCAATCACTAATATTTGGACTAAGATACTTCATTAGTGCTTTGTGATCCACTAATTAACGGGTTAGTGAAATTCTCCATGAAATGAGAAATTAGAATTATAGCTTTAAGTTTTAAATTAATTAATATGGTTTGGTGCAAATAAGAACAAAAGAATTTAAGTTAGATCCAAATGAGAACAAAAGAGATCGTCGATTTCTTTTCTTTTCCTTTCTTTTACTTTCATGCAAAAAAGAACCAAGCTAATTTATCAACTTAATCATTTTAACTGATTTAATTAAATTTATTAATGGGACTTTGGAATTCATAATTTAATCAAAATTTGTCACGTTAATTTCGACAACGATCCATTTTACAAAATGGTAATGGGAGATGATCACGTGTCATAATAGTAACTTGGTCATCCATTCTGTCCACAACTTAGGGTTCCGAACACATTTTTATCAATTTTTATAGGGATTGAAAAAAACCCAGCTTATAGCGCGCATTTATATATATATATATATATATATATATATATATATATATATATATTGCTAATTCAATAGGTATTTTTTTTCTTTATTTATGGGTAGGTATTTTTTTTTAGCCATTAGATCACCATTGGTTATAATGAAGTGCATGAAAAGACGTGCATTATTAATGTTCTTTTTCTCTCTTATTTTTTACAATAAAAAAATGTGCATGCTAAATTTTCATTGGCCAAATTGATACTTATGCATAGGTAAAAAAAAAAAAATACTTACTGGATTGGTGCCTATATATATATATATATACACACGGTCGGATATAATTTTTTTTTGACAGAACCTAGTCCGTTATAATTTGACCAACACAAATCATGTTTATTTAATACTATATTGGTTAAATGTGATATATGTTGGCCAAAATTAAACTAGATCATTTCCATTAAAAGGACTATGACCTATATATATATAGTTATTTTAAAGTATTCAACAGCACATCAATGGGATTCTTTATCATCCATGATAATGACAATCACATATTATTCTCACTATATTGGAAAGTAAAATCCAGAAATAATAAGAAAGTTGGAAGCAACAAATGAAGAACAAATTGTAAGGATTAGCTAGAAGCAGAGTACTGACAAAGATTTTCTAGGCATAGACTAGTGACTTATAGCCTTATATTTTTATTAATGTTGAAGTAGGCCTAGACTAGTGACTTATAGCCTTATATTTTTATTAATGTTGAAGTAGTTTTTGTTGCCTCATGATTAATGGTCTTAATTGATATCAAGATGTCCAACATGCTGTATATTGGGGGTGTGAAAGCAACTAAAATCCTAGTGAGAATGCGACTACGCAATTTTCAGTTTGTTACAATTATATATGTTCCAAGGAGGATAATAATTTGAAATTCCCATTAAAGATCTTACTAGACACTCGTTGTGCTGGACTTAGAGTAATTACTAACAAGCTATGTATGTATAATTGGCAAATTCACTAGTATATATATATATATATATAGGGCACCAATCCAGTAGGTATTTTTTTTTTTTTACCTATACATAGGTATCAATTTGGCCAATGAAAATTTAGCATATATATTTTTTTATTATAAAAAGTAAGAGAGAGAAAGAGCATTAATGATGCACGTTTTTTTATGCACTTCATTATAGCCATTGGATCACCATTAGATGATGATCCAACGGCTAAAAAAAAAATACCTATCCATAAATAAAGAAAAAAATTACCTATTGGATTGGCAACCATATATATATATATATATATATATGGGCACCAATCCAGTAGGTATTTTTTTTTTTACCTATGGGTAGGTATCAATTTGGCCAATGAAAATTTAACATNTATATGGGCACCAATCCGGTATTTTTTTTAACCTATGTATAGGTATCAATTTGGCTAATGAAAATTTAGCATGCATATTTTTTTATTGTAAAAAGTAAGAGAGAGAAAGAGCATTAATGATGCACGTCTTTTCATGCACTTCATTATAGTCATTGGATCACCATTGACTAAAAAAAAAATACATACCCATAGGTAAAGAAAAAAAATACCTATTGGATTTGCAACCTATATATATATATAAAATATAAAACAAGACATTTTTCTTTCTCAAATAAAGATGTAATTCGAACTTAGGATCCTAACAATGAGATTAATTGAATATATGATTTCTAGCTAAACAATCCCATGCTCATGAGTTGTGACCACAAACATAAAAAAATATATATATTTATTTATGGGTACCAATCTAGTAAGTATTTTTTTTTTACCTATATATAGGTTATAGATATTATTTTGATCAATGAAAATTTACTATGCATATTTTTTTATAGTAAAAATATGAGAAAAAATAACATTAATGATGTATATTTTTTTATTCACTTCATTATAACGGTTGAATCACCTTTAAATGATGATCTAACGGCTAAAAAAAAAATACTTACACATAAATAAAAAAAACCTACTAGATCGACAACCTTTATATATATAGCCCCGGTACTAATAATAACAATCAATAATAGTAATTTACTAGCATGTCTAAATTTAATCATTTCAGTAAAACATCCGATTCAAGTGTTCCGATAATTAGTTTTAAATAAGTAGAGTTTATGTTGACAAGGTTAGTATGTCGTGTGCATATATATATAAATATAAATATATATATGTATATATATATATATAAATTGAATGTATTGACGAGGTTATTATAGGATAAGAGGGTTGGCTAGTTTTGCAAATCTAATATACAAGTTTTTTTTTTGGGTAAAAAGAAAAATCTTGAAATATACATAGGTCCATACATAATCGTATTCATAACATAATTTTTTTAAAACATATCCTAGTAAATTTTATGCGAGAGACGAGGTTGATAAGTGCTTATATTCCTACCTAAAGTTAAACGTGAAAAGTACTATTCCAAATAGACCTTATTTAACTTCACATATAATTTTTACTATCAAATACTTTTAATTAGAAACCTAATATGTTTGTTAGAATATGGGGATATCTATTAACTTTAATGCCGATGTATATGGGGACGAAGATCAAGCATAACCTGGCAAACAAAGAGACAGATACAATCATACAAATGACAAGGTAAGTGTCCCTTTGACAAGTCTTCATATGCATGAACTTTTTTAGCACTCAATCAAGGGGAAAGAAAAAAATAATCTTTCATGGACTTTCAGTTTCTGTTTCTCCTCTTTATTTTATAGTTGGGCTGGATATATATATAGGTTGCCAATCCAATAGGTATTTTTTTTCTTTACCTATGGATAGGTATTTCTTTTTTAGCCGTTGGATTGCCATCTAATGATGATCTAATGGCTATAATGAAGTATATGAAAAGACGTGCATCATTAATACTTTTTCTCTCTCTTATTTTTTACAATAAAAAAATATATATGCTAAATTTTCATTGGTCAAATTGATACCTATACATAGGTAAAAAAAAAAAATACATACTGGATTGGTGCCCATATATATATATATATACAAACACATAAAGCTTTCTTTTTTTGGATTTGTTTTGCCAAACTTGTATGTATGTGGGTAGTTTTATTAATATCGTATACCTCTTTGGATTCTATGACATTTATCTTTTGTTTTGGATAAATATACATATACACCAATTAATGAGTATGTATATAAGTATCAAAGCCCCGTATCTAGGGAGGATAGGCGTATACACAAAAAGAATTTATTTATCTGAGTGATCATCACATTCATCAGCCAGACTTGATTAAATAAATGAATTACGTGTACCTCTTAGAAGAATTAGAACTTTTATAATAAATCACTAAAATTTTCAGTTCTAATGCCTAAAATTGATATTGTTTTTAATGGAGAACTGATCTTTTTTTTTTTTTTTGTGCCTTCTTAATCATCCTACACATGAATGTCTTACAAAAATAAGAATGAATGAATGAATTACAGCTATATAACTAATTAAATATGGTAAATGGGGGATGATAGAGATGTTCAATATAAATAAGAACCTAGCTATCTATATGTATAGAGCTGGCATAGTTCCTATATATGTTAATCTCAAGAAATTAATTCGCTTCAAATTTTGGTTTGCAGATTCTGTGATGTTTTCATTTCTCTCATTAAAGAACAAATATTTTAAATAAATGAAGTTACGATCTTGTAATTAAGAAACATTATGATAAGACCTGAATATTATCACAAAATCTATAAATGCTAAGATATATGGATTTTTCTTTTTCTGAATAAAAGGAATCTCATTCCAATCAATAAAATATTAATTTAGAGACATTATAATACTAGACAATCGACTAAACAATTAATTCTTATTGATGAACAGGAAGGAAAAAATTATATACAAAATATAAATAACTGTAGATAACTCCATAAGGAGCATAAAGAGCTGCACTAGATATACCTTTTTTGCTCATTCAAAATGCTTGTCTAATCGATGTGAAATGAATTTTACATAAATATCAATCTTCGACTTAATAAGTTATTTCAAATTTGAATTATATCTGAACAATTGAATCTAGAAGAAAACAATAAAATGATTTCACAAAAATAAATAAAATTTATACAAATCTAAAATCAAATGAGAGAAAAACCTCCATAAATATAATTCTACGAGGAAATATCTTCACACATATAGAAAATCCTACCAGAGTGGGTGAATTATGAGATCTAGAGAGAGAGTGTGTGTGTCAAGATATATATTTTTATATGTATAAGGCCCCGTCAAACAAACGTAGTCTCGTTGAAGAGACCAGTTCTATTCATAATTTGACTAATACAAGTCATGTTTGTCTATAATTAAATATAACTTGTATTTTTCCAAAACATAAACGAAGCTGATCCTATTAAGGAGACTACATCCGTGATTATATATATATAGCTTCCCAATCCAATAGGTATCTTTTTTTTACATATCTATAAATATTTATATTTAGTCATTGAATCATAATCTAATGACTACTATAATTTGAGTGGTTGAGAAAAAAATAATGAAAATAAATAGTCACTTTTTTCTCTTTAACTTTTACTATAAAAAAAATGTACATGATTAATTTTAATAAAACAAAATAATATTTATAAATAATTAAAAAAATATCTACTAAATTAGTATCCATATATATATATATAAATAAAATATTTGATAAATGATAACCAATCTTGTACTCATATTTTGATTCCTCATTTCTTAATTTCAGTTTTAAATGTTGGTCACCAAATAAAAGTTGTTGTGTCCTCGAATTCGATATAATCTCCTTTTTGATTCCATACATCATATTTTCAGTGTCTTATTCATCATCACCCACAAGAGCGATCCATTTGCTTACATTATTCCTAGCCTAGACAAAAGAAAGGAACGCGAAAGTGAAAAAGGCCATGAATTATTGGATCATGAATTAATGTTATAAAAGTAAAAATTAATAATGTACACCATGACCAGGTGGTATATGGTGCAGGCTGATTAGATCACAAAAGTTAAAAGGTAATTCTCATGTGCTAAAATCTAGCTGTGTTTAACTTCTTTCTTATGTTGGAAAGTGAAATATGTTTTGTTAGAATGTGCACAACAATTTTTATCGACTCACATAGCAGAGAGCACTAAAACCACGTCAACTTATGTACATATAAACTCTAAAAAGTTCCCACATCAAATACTCTTAGTAGAAGTGTAAAATAAGTTTCACTACTAAAGTACTAATAATTAGGTCTTGGAATCAGCATAAAACTACATTTAACAAATTTAAACAATCTTTAGCAGCAATCTTTGACAAATTCTCAACAGCAATCTTATACTAGAAAACATTTAGCAAATTTAAAATAAATCAAGCAACCCATTGTTGTAGTCCCATACTGCGAAAAAAAACTAAAAACATATATCTATCAAATCCAATTTAAAAATGATAATTGAAAAATATTAAAAGTTATACAAAAACAAAATATAAATAAAAATACCAAAAAAAAATTAAGAATAATTACCTCTAAAAATTGCCAAATATGTAAAAATCACCAAATGATCATTCCAATTTTCAACTACAACAAACAAACAATAACATATATTTAATTTCTTTTATGTTTTTATGTTAAAATTACAAAAAATAAAATAAAATTCAAATTGTCAATTGTAAAAAATAACAAAATAAAAAGACCTAAATATAAAAATGAAACTTAAAATTGAACACGCAAAAAATAAACATGTATATATATACATGCTGTCCAATAGACTTAAAATCTGAATTATGAAAAGCGAAAAAAAAATCGATTTTAATTTACAACAACAAATTTTTCACACCATATTCAAATATACAACAACAAATATTTCACATCATAGAGAAAAAAATTCAAAATATCCTAAATCTGAAATTTATACTAAAAGATCTAATATTTTACAAAAATATTCGGTTTATATCAAATTCCATGACTACATTATACA
Organism: Parasponia andersonii; assembly: GCA_002914805.1. Classification (NCBI taxonomy): domain Eukaryota; kingdom Viridiplantae; phylum Streptophyta; class Magnoliopsida; order Rosales; family Cannabaceae; genus Trema; species Trema andersonii. Next base: position 588,672 of record JXTB01000163.1, read on the forward strand.
AAATCTAGTCAAAAAATTGAATATTTTAAGCTTAAAGTACCTTAAATAACCAGTATCTATGGGGGAAATGGGGAGAGTCACGGCAGCTACTGTGAAGTGAAGGAGAGACTACTCTCCTTTGAAATGAGATCTACATAAGAACCCTAACAAAAAATAAATAAAAAAAAATTAAAATTCTTAAATTTGAAATCTAAACTGAAAGATATAATATTTTGCAAAAATGTTCGGCTTAAATCAAATTCCATGGCCACATTATATAAAATCTAGTGAAAAAATTGAATATTTTAAACTTAAAGTATCTTAAATCGTCGAAATCTATGGTGGAAATAAAAAGGGGCACGGTGGCTGTTGTGAAGTGAAAAAGAGATTACTCTCTTTCGAAATAGGATCTGCATAAGAACTCTAATAAAAAAATAAAATAATAAAATAAAACACTATACAACGTCGTGCCGTGTGCGATATCATCGATCCCCTTTTCACGTCGCTTTAAAAGTGACGTGAAAAACTTATTTAAGAAAGAAATAAATAAAAAATTAAAATATATATATGACGTCAGTCTACGACGTTGCTTTTTAAGTGACGTGATAAAGTTATTTAAAAACTAAATAAATAAAATCTGAAATTAAGTAAAACAAAAAAATTAAAAAATTAAAAAATATATATATACAATGTTGCTTTTTCTGCAATGTCAACGTCGCATTTTATGCGACATGATATACCTATTACGTCACTTTTCCAATGACATGTGTCTTTCTACCTCGATACTAAAAGGGCGATGTAAATGCGGAGTCTCTTTCCATGACGTTGTAGGCTATATTTTTTTCACGTCACAGGACTTCTCAAAGTGACATAGAATATGGTGATGTCGCAACCTCTTCTTTTAGTAGTGATGTCAACATTGCTTGCTAGTGGCATTATATATGCTCCAGATTTTAATTTCTTACGCTAGTTAGAGACATGATTGTTTTTTCTTAATATCGTTTTAGTTTATAATTAGGGATTTTTTTGTTGGGTTTTTCTAAATAAGGTACATGAACTCAATAGTTGTTGTTCTTATCTTTTTTTGGATTGTATTTTCTTTTGTTCTTTTTTTTTTACCTTGTAAATGATTCTTTGTGGTTCAGAGTTATTGAGAGTGGGAGGAGCATTTGTAAAATCTGGTTTTAAATAGGGATAATTTGAACTTTTTAGACCTAATGGCACAATGGTAAATATCATTTTTTTGAATAAAATGTTGAAAACATTTGAATATTTTATTAATTTGCTACCGTTATTTTTGCTTATAAATCCCTAAAACTCTCAAATTCTCAAAGAGAGAGGCTTGGAAAAGAGAAAAAGAGAGAAAGGAGTACTTTCTATCCGCACTCTGCCGCACTGACATCATCGCCTGCATGGACCCACGCACTAACCTGCTTCGAAGAGCTTTCGAAGATGAAGCTAACGGCACTAGTCTTGCCTCGTTTTGACGTCGGACGAAACCACAGTGGCCCCGCAAAAATTCCGCTTCCAACGATGTTTTCCGGCCACCGAAGCACCATCCAACCTCTATTTTTGACACCTCTGGCAAGTAGAGTCTTGTCTCATCATCACCAACCAGCTCCAAGTGGTTGCTCGTCAAAATTCTTCTCCGGTAAGGTTTTACTATATTTACCGTTTTTACCAATAATGTAAAAAATGATATTTACGTAATTAATATGGTTACATGATTTATTTACCCAAGGTAAATATATAAGGTGAAAGAGGGTTAAAAATTATGAATAATTACGATTGATAAAAGTAAAAAGGTAATAGTAAGTGCCGTAAATAGTAATTAGAAAAAGAAGACATTTTTCTAATTATTTTCAGAAGGTGGTATTTATGTAATTCTCAGATTTTTGTCTTTAATTAATGTTAGGGACCTCGAAACTGAGTTCTAACTTCGAATTTGGACTCAGTGAGGCCGAGACATAAATTTTGATATAAAATATCACTATGTTTCGTTGAGAAACGAAAATTAAATTTTCGTGGCATAAAATTGTATCGTTTTGTGTGCCACAGTACGGTCTTGCACCATGACCTGTTTTTAACAAAGTATATACCTTATCTAGCATTTTTGGGTGCTCTTAATTCAATGGTGGCCTCTGTTTCTATGTTTGAAGCTCCGGTTGAAAAGTCACTGTATCAACTGAACTTATCGGAAATCGAAAATTACCATTTAAGCACCTGAGTGATCAGAGGGAATTGTTCGAGTATCATTGGCTTGGTATTACTACCGTATCGAGGTAGGCATTCGATTACCTGAATTTTATATTTACTTCAGATTTTAATTGCATTAATACTTATTTATGAAAAATTGTGAGTTTACGATGGTTTATGAAATTGCTGAAAATTATTGGATTATGCTGGAATTGGACTGTATGGATTTTATACATATTTTTATATTATGACTATGGGGTAACACAGCGGTGTGCTACTCATATATAATAAATCCCAGAATAATGCTAAGTTGAATTTTAAAGCATAATTTGATTATTGGATGTATGGTTATTGTATACTATTACACGTTGAACATACTATAGGATTACACATTTGAGTTCCATAATAGCATCGCGGTATTTTTAGATCGCTGGTAAGTTGCTGCAACGCTAGGTGAGAGACGTAGGTCCCTGTGCAGGTTTTTGTTAATACACCTACGGACAGTGTCAGGATACTGGGTACCTCTGTTACAGAGGTATTACAGGACCGTGATGGGAGGAAGATGAAAGCTCACTTATATTCTTGTTGATGTATAATATATACAATAATGATGTGGTTTTAGTTTTGGTTTTGAATATATGATTATTCTGGATACCATGAATTTATAAATTTGATTTATAAATAGATTTAAAGGAACTAACCATGCAGTTTTGATAAAATTGCATCAATCCAAAGGATAATTGAATTTCTACTGAGCATGTGAATGCTCATTCCTTACTTTTTCTCTCTCAGGTAGTGGTCAGTGTGATTTTAGAGATTCAAGAATAGTTTAAGAAGGAGCTAGTTACCAAGTGGGAAACTGGTAACTTTGTAAGATATATCTGTTTATTTTTCTTGGCTTGTAATAAAATACTTAAGAGTCAGTTTCACGGACTCGGTCTGTATAATTAATGTGTTAGATCGTGAGACTACTGATGATGATACTTGGATTGTTTTAATAAATTTCATTAACGATTTACGTCTAATGGTAATCACAAAATTGTGAGAATTTTTTTATTATTATTATTACTATTATTAATTTTTGAATTTCTATTTGGGAATCTTCCTTTTTGTCATTGGCCCAGAATTTGGGTTGCCTAGAATTTGGGTCGTGACAGCATCTCTTACATGCCAACTCAGTTAGGATGCTTGACATTTTCCCTAATGTTTCCTTCTAATCTGAACGGGTAATATTCATGAAGAAAAAAATGCTCTAATCATATTCTTTTTCTTTTCCTGCTTGTCGTGTTGGTATGAAAGAAATTAATAATGAGATAGGAGTCGAATAAAATGCTTAACTAATTACGTCTATTAATGGTCATATTCTAGACTTTAATGTACAGATCTTAGTGCGTTGCTATTATTGTAACTTTTATTTTAAAGGCTTGGTCCCTAGTGAATTAGGCTCCTTCTGGAGCTTTTATTCAAAACAAAAATTTAAAACTTAGTTTCTTTATATATATATATATATATATATATATATATAAATAAAGTATCTAGCTTTTATTATCATTAAATAGGGCACCAATCCGGTAGGTATTTTTTTTTTTTTACCTATATATAGCTTTCAATTTGGCCAATGAAAATTTGGCATATACATTTTTTTATTGTAAAAAGTAAGAGAGAGAAAGAACATTAATGATGCACGTCTTTTCATACATTTCATTATAACCATTAGATTACCGTTAGATGGTGATCCAACAGCTAAAAAAAAAATACATACCCATAAGTAAAAAAAAAAAATACCTATTAAATTGGCAACCCATTAAATATTATATATATATATATATATATATGGTTGCCAATCTAATAGGTATTTTTTTTCTTTACCTATGAGTAGGTATTTTTTTTTTAGCCATTAGATCATCATCTAATAGTGATCCAATGGCTATAATGAAGTGCATGAAAAGACTTGCATCATTAATTCTCTTTCTCTCTCTTACTTTTTATAATAAAAAAATATATGTGCTAAATTTTCATTGGCCAAATTGATACCTATGCATAGGTAAAAAAAAAAAATATCTACTGGATTGGTGCCCTATATATATATATATATATATATATATGGTTGCCAATCCAATAGGTATTTTTGTTTTTACCTATGGGTGGGTATTTGTTTTTTAGTCAATGGTGATCCAATGGCTATAATGAAGTGCATGAAAAGACTTGCATCATTAATTCTCTTTCTCTCTCTTACTTTTTACAATAAAAAAATATATGTGCTAAATTTTCATTGGCCAAATTGATACCTATGCATAGGTAAAAAAAAAAAATATCTACTGGATTGGTGCCCTATATATATATATATATATATATACTATACGTGTATATATATATATCTGAAAACTGTGTCAACTTTTGTGAAAATCTTGTTAAACTATTTAATTTTTCCGGAGTATAAACTTTTAGCTAGGAAGGGGAAAAATTTTACTTCCAGAGATTCTACATAGTAACCAACGTCTAAATTAACCAAGTGGATTTACGTATATTTTTATAAAGCGACCTCTAAAGTCTCCGTGACTTTTTCTTTTCGGGTTGTGATCGTGTTCTCTTTTTCAACCATACATATTAAGAATAATCCATGTTCCAAAAAAAAAAAAAATTATTAAGAAGAATCCATAGGCACGGATGTACGCTCCTAAGGAGACTAGGTCCATTCATATTAACATATATCATGTTTATCTAATATTGGATTGGTTAAAATATATCAACCAAATTATGGACTAGACCGGTCCTTTCAAAGGGATTACATTTATGGCTTGTGTCACAACCCAAAATCTGGGTCAGTGGCAGAAGGAGAATTTCACAAAGATGGGAAATTCCTTGATTTATTTGAAAATTGTCTAAAAAATTTTAGTTTTGTAAATAGTCCATTTTGATAAAATATTTGGAATTTCATCCCATGAACCTCTCCCACAGTTCGTATACACCATTAAACATAGACCGAATAATAATTGAAAAACAGAAAAATCAAATATAAGTCCAAGCATCGTCATCATCTACAACAACAAGTTAAATCCCAGAATGGCATACATAAGTTTACAGACAAAATAGAAAGTAGTAATCTTGGTTCAATGATAATACAAAATCTCAAACAGTCCAAACACCACAACAGTAGACTTCTAGCATTACCAAGAAATAAACTACAATCAAGATGGCCTCTTACTCCTCTTGATTTCCAAGATCGCACTAAACACCACCTGAGGAAGGGAAGAAGGGGGGGTGAGCATACAATGCCCAGTAGGAAAATAGTTACCTCGAAGAAAAACAGTTCAGTGATGGAAAACTCGTGCATGGTTAGTTCAAATCTAAAACATACATACACACACACATATATATATATATATATATAATCCAAACTGGGAGTCCATATATATAAAACATTGTAATCAAAACCATCAATCTATATGCACATGACACAAATCAACCCATACCTATGAGCTCTCATCCTCCCATCTGTGGAAACCCAAGATGATGGCACTAAGTGTTGATGGAGGTTTTGTCAATAATAAATTTAGAAAAAATTAAGAGATGTGGCTTGTGTGAATTGAGTTATTAATTAAAGCAAATAAAAAGACAGATGATTTTATAGTAGTTCAGCCCCGAAAAAGATGAGCTTATCCATTGTTTTTCACTATTTTATGAAGAATTACAAGCACTCAGAGTTACAATTGTCTCGTCTGGAAATCTCTCTCAAATCGGAAGTTAGAGTTTTGAAATCAGAAAATCGGAATATCGTA